>LPNX010790186.1:0-61287 GCA_001517045.1 Pseudotsuga menziesii | reverse complement strand
TATATATTCACACTACGAATGTTTCGAATATTATGCCATAAACATAAATTTATAAAACAAGATTCGAAATAGTACTTCTCCAATAAATTTAAACTATAATAAAATCACACATAATATTCATCTCTTCCAAAGTTGGTCGTCCAAGTGATTCATCAAATGCCATGTACGTTAACAAAATGATAAAATAATGTGTAGGAGATACAACAATAAAGAATCATAACCATTATTTTGCATCAACCTTATACTCGGATACTTTTAGGTTTGATGTGTATCTCGTATATCCGTAAGATGAAAGACATCATGCCAAACACCAATTTCATTTATGTAGAACACACACGTGCATCACATAGGTGTGTCAACTTCGTGCATCCTTTAAATGTTTGTTAGGTTGTTATGTGGGTAAGGTGTTTTTGTATTCCACTTAGTTGGGTCAATTGCTTAGGTGTGCTAGGTTCTTATGTGTGTTAGGTATGCTTCATTTTTGTGAATACAACTTAACATTGTATATGCAATTGGATTGTGGTAAAAAATAATTTAAATGTACATTGTTGTCATTACGTAATATTGTAATTGTGCATTGTTCTCAAATTTATAACTGATATATCCATGCAATCATAAAATCTATTGAAAAATGGGAACATTACACATACAAACATTATTGGACACACATGTATAATCACACTTAAAAGACTAAACCATGAATATCTCAATAGCCTTGATATGAAATATGTTTTATATCATGAAATTTATAATACAAAAATAGAAGGCCCTTATATGGCCTCTCAATGTACATATATCAAAAACATCATTGATGTACATGCAAACAAAAGGACATATGTCCTATACTGCGCCCCTAAACTCTAACTTCCTCTTGTATAGAAAAGTATAGATTTGTCATCGACTAACACATCAAAACTCTAACTTTCTCTTGCCCAACTACGATGCTTGTTTCCTTTGTCCACGCGAGTGTGCATCTCTGGTGATTGCAAATCAATGATAGTATTTCTTGATCAGGTAACTGAACTAATACTGTCCAACAATAAAAGAGTTTGAAAATTTAAAATACGACTGAATTTATACATAAAATAAACACTCACTGCATCCATTCGGGGTATGGATGCCTCTAGTTTCCTCCTTACAGATAGTCTCTCTACAATGCTTCTCTGCGAATTAAAAAAACTATGTCAATTATCTCTACAATTATCAACATGTACATGGATGAGAAAGTACTAACCAATTATGTAAATAATAAACATCTCACTGAAAAAATTTGTTCTAGGGCATGAGACTGGGTTTTCTCAGTAGCAAGAGGAGTTGTAGTTTGAACATCAGCCTCGCTCACATGCACTAATGGACCAGGGTGTGGCTACATGTAGCAAATGCTAAAATAGTTAGACATCGTGCATGTCCATATACAATACAAATGAACTGTACAATTGCAAATATTCAAGTAGATACCTATGTGTGACTTATCCCCATTGTAGATGCAACATTGAATACAACATCAACAACCTTGCTAAGGTCTGGCACAGATGACTCTACATCCTGATGTTGTAAACATGCGAAAATAACATTAAGAAAAACTACAGTTGTGAAGTGAATTCAAAGCTAACCAACAACTGCCATTGGAAGTGTGTACATTACTGTGGAATCAGTATGTTCATCATCATGGAAACACACTCTTTTTAAGGAAGAGGTGTGTCTTCTGTAGACAACACGCTTATCTACGTTTGGAATACAGGGAGGTCCAAACCAAAGAGGTGGTGCAAGGATTTGCGATGATGTCTACAGTCATAAAGTGTTACCATAGTTAGACATGGACATGAATGGATGGAATTTAATATCTACTGAAAAAACTAGCATGTTGTAATATACTTACCTCTTCTTGGGACATATCTCCCCCATGGGAGGGACCGCTTCCAACAATTTCTTGCCCCTCTGTAGATTCAGATAGCACCTGCAAGCTTAAAAATTATAAATATTAGCAATCTATAAAGGAGTGCAAAATAATAAATTTAAATAATTTGAACAAGATTCAATCATTACTCATATCCTTACATTCCTGAGGTAATCATAAAATCCATCTGGGGGGGATTCATTGAGATCAATGTCTCCAGCATCCTGTTCAAAATGGGGTTCCTGCAACTTCAAAAATTGTAAATATTGTACCATTTAACAAATTAATTGACTAACACATGTATTAAAAAAATGATATGTATTAACAAAATGACACATGTTAAAATATTACCTTGGTGTTGGTTATTTGAGCCTTGCATACAACCACACCGGGTGCACTATCACCCCCTTTAGATGCATCAAGCTCTTCTAAGAGTAGAAATTGCATATATTAAGAATATTTTAATATGTGTACAATATGGAAAAATTAAAAATTGAAAAACAATAGAGTTCTAACAATGTCCTTACGTGACCGCTAGTCATCATAGAGGTACCATGTGTTGGTCCATGACCATAACAAGAGTGACCACATGTTGTGCACACGTGTTGCTCACTCTAGGGAACATGGGATGTCGGTCTATCCCAACTAATAGATTGTCCTCCACCACCAGAAGTTGGTGGTTGTGCCCCACCATAAGAAGAGGGCCCTTCCTAGTCAATAGTTGTGGTGTGCCAGGAAATCATCTTAGCTAGCGTAAGAAATGCCTCATGTGTCTCGGTAACCATATCATGTGCAGGAGGGATTTATGGCCTCAGTAGCTGTGCACGGGGTGGAGGTATCTGTCAATTGGCATCTCTATGCCTAGCATTGGATTGGTTTTGGTGCATCCCCCTACCAGCGCCCTGGAACCCCAACATGTCAAAATAGTTGACATGTTTTCCCATCACAAACTCTGCATAAAGTTTCCGAAAAAAGTACAATGGTACTTCCCTGTTGTTGTGCAAGGGAATATCAAAGACCATGTACCATATGTCCATCAAATGGTCTCTAATGGCTTGACAAATGCACCATTCAATCGAAATATGTGGTCTGCAGCTATATGGAATGTAATCCGTCCCACGAACTCTAAATAGTGTATATATGTGCTCTTTTGTTATTTTGAGCTTATTGATCTCATTGTAGCTCAAACCATCAAAATATTCTCGTCTTTTTGTTTCCTTATAGAGTGCTATGCTATACAAAGCATCATTCAATCTACTAATCGTATCCACTATGGTCATCAATGATGCTGACAAGGAGCAACAGAGTTCAACTCCACCCCTCCAGGAAGAGCCAATCTCTCTCAAATGAACAATAACTCTCAATATCTCTACATTGGGGTCGATAGTAGCCACTAAAATCACAAATTCAAATAATTTATGATTAGAAAAATAAACACATGGTATAATGACATCTCCAAGCAATGAAAAGTGTAAAACTAATGTACGACAAATAACAACATAACCTATTTAAAATATAAATTTTAAAATTGATCTTGAATTTTACACTAAAGAATAAACATTTAACATTTTTTCATCTTAAATTTATGTCGTAAAGTCAAGCATTAATTCCAATTTCCATATGCATGTGTACATAAATTGTCTTATGTGCACATGTTGATTGGGAAGCTCCTCTAGATTATTTTAAGGCTTGGATTATGAAGTTTCATCGAAATTGTGAGGTGCTGACTAATGCCCTTGTAGGACCAACTCCCATATTGCGGGTAGAGGCAAGGGATAGAGTCTAGAAGAGGTGTCATAAGGTGCTATTGACGAATAAAATCCCAATATAGGAAACTATTTTGATAGATATGTAATTATTTGTTGTAGCATGATTTTTTTTGGATTCCAAAGTCCATTTAGAATATTTATTTATATGTAATTTGGGCCATGGATGGATTCCACTTGATGTTATTTTAGTTGTATGCACTCTTTCTATATACCCATGAGAGACTTTGCATAATTGTGTATAGTGGCTTTTATGGTTGCAAGGTTTCTACTGGATTCTATCATGTATGATAGTACGTGATTGGCATGCAATCAAACACATCAGCCTCCCTATGTATCTTGATGTTCGTAGAGCCTATTGTTAAACTTTGTTGTCTTGACCTTAACCAAAAAGTACCCTTTAGTCAAGAGGAAATATTTGTTAAGCATGGGAAGATTCTATACCTTATTTTAACACTTGGATTAGGAAGTTTCATCAAAATTATAAGGTGTTTATTAATGTTCTTGGATGACCAACTTCAATATTTCAGAGAGAGGCAAGGGATTTACCATGTTTGTTTATGTATTTTAGGGAAGATATGAATTCTACTTGATTTTCTTTTAGTTGTATACAACCTTGCAATATACTTGACAGACTTCGCATATTTGTTAATTTTGGTTTGGATTCACAAGGATGCTTGTGAATATACATATGCAAATAGTGAAGTTGAATTGTTTTTTATGAGTAAATTGGGGTTTTGGTTTACTTTGGGCATGTAAATTACTTATGCAAACTTGCAATATACTTGACAAACTTTGCATATTTGTGAATTTTGGTATGGATTCACAAGGATGCTTGTGAATATGCATATGCAAATAGTGAAATTGATTTGTTTTTTATGAGTAAATTGGGGGTTTGGTTTCCATTAGGCATGTGAATTTTGGTATGGATTCACAAGGATGCTTGTGAATATGCATATGCAAATAGTGAAATTGATTTGTTTTTTATGAGTAAATTGGGGGTTTGGTTTCCATTAGGCATGTGAATTTTGGTATGGATTCACAAGGATGCTTGTGAATATACATATTCTAGTCAGAATGATTTGGTTTTTATTATTAAATTGGGGTTTTGGTTTCCATTGGGCATGTAAATTCCTTTATGGGCATATAAATTAAAAACATTTTGGTTTAAATTCATGTATTAGGGCATATAAATTATGGAATATAGGGACATAGCATGACAGGATTTGGATAAAATACCTTACAAGGAAGAGAGTGATCCCCAAGTTGGACTTTGTTGGCCTTTTCTCACCCAAAATGAGTCCACCCTTGCTCGTTTTGCTCCGCCTGAACTCGTTCCAACGTGCGGTTGTGGAGAAAATGATGGTCTCAGCCTGTTTTAACCATAAAACATGTTTTATATAACACACACACGATTTTTCTAACTGTAACGTGAGCACGTTTTTGTGCACTATAACGAGTGCATGTTGTTTTCAACTCTCCTAATTGGAAAGCATGTTGGAAACCTTGGGACTAGGCTTGGTAGGGTCGGGATTGCTTGGGATGATTTCTATTTTATGGATATTGAATAATTGACTTCACTCTACCATTGTATCTAAAATATCCCTCAACTTTGTGCACTCACCCATGCACACCACGAAAATCCATCTTTTAGCACCACTCATAGTTTATGGTGTTGAAGTGTTGCTAATAACACCACTTAAAATTTGTGGTGTTAAGCTGGTCGTATTAGCACTACTTAAATTTTGTGGTGTTAAAATGGTGTTAATGTTTATTGGAGATTATGTTTCTACTCATGTATACTAAGAGAAATGCCATGTTGGAAAGTGCCATAAAGTAGTGCTAATAATTATTTCTCACATGGACATGTACATGTAGGATTTATTTATAAGGATTTCCACCATAAACACAACCATGAAATAATTATTTTGGAAATAATTTAATTATTTATAATTTATTTTCATTGAAATAAATGATGAAGACTAATTTATGAGTTTTTGCACTGGAATCCCAACAAATTCAATTTCTTATTTTTACAAAATTTAAACAAATAAATTCACCTAATTCAATTTAATTCAATCATTCATTTTTAACACTATTTAAAAAATAAATACCTAGGACTCTTAATTTTGATAAACAATTAAAAAAACCATTTTTTAAATTATTACTATTATAAAGTAGAAATAAAAATTATTTAAATTGAATTTTTTTATGTTGAGCTTCTTAAATTTGTAGATGGACTTTAGTATCATAATTAAATTTTAATCACTAGCTTAAGTCCATCTTTAGCACCACAAGTTAACCCAACTTATAGTATATGGTGTTAATATGATGATATTAACAACACTTACAATATATGGTGTTAAAGTGGTGATAGTATTTGTTAATCTTATTGGAAATGGCATGCCACATCATACATGTTAAATAGAGAAGTGGTGTATGATACATTGATAAGTACAATAAGGAGGTGATAAGTCCTTTTCCACATTGACATTTACAAATAAATTTTAATTATGAGTGTTTGCATCAACCATAAAGAAAATTCACAAGTAATATTTTAATATTTTTCTTAGTAACCCACTTCAATGATTTATTTTTTATTTTATTCAAGCAAATAAGGGCTTTGCACCATATATATAACAATTTAGAATATATATATATATTAAAAATCATTGATTCAAGTGTTTACTTTTAATATTAAATTATCACTTAAAATAAGTACATATATGCATTTTACAAAATTATTACTGAAAGATGATAAAAGATAATCAATTTTAAACTATTAAGATTATAAAGATGGTGATAAAAGTGTTTTGATTTGAAATTTAATTGTTTGAACGATTTTTTTATTAATAGTAATAATTAATTATCAAATTGTTTGACAGGTATTAGTTCCATTAGGAAGATTTGAGCATTATGTATGGTCTCGGGGCTATAGACATGGTTGAGGGATGAAACTTCTACCTTAAAACTTATAGGGATCTTCTAAACATATATGGCCAATAATTAAAGCACCTCAAACCACTATACATGCATTTGTGAGGGTATTCTTAGCCTATGTGTGTGGATATCAATATTATTATGAAATTTTGATAACTACAAATGGGACTAGGAGTCATTTACATGGTTAAGGGAGGAAGCCAAGCCTTTGGAACTAAATTATGATTTTATGAATTCAAGTCTAATAGAGATGTAGACACCTCCAACCACAAGACATGACTTCTCAAGGGGATCCTTGGCATTAGAATAGGGATATGGGTGGAATTTGCAAGGTTTTGAGGACTACGTATGGGTATTAGGCACCTGTTGAGGCCTAGAAATTCACAGGCAACAACAGTAAGGGATTCTCCCCAGTCAACATTCCCAACTAGCCCGTGACTGTTTGTTGTAGGGAATCCATCTGGTTTGCGGTCTGGCTACCGTAGGTCAAGTGACAAAAATAAAAGGTTTTACCAGTTGTGGCCCGGTCCACCATGTATATTTTTGTGTTTTTAGTTTTAAGTATGACATGCAAGTGCCTATCTAAAATGCAGATTGATTAAGAATGCAAGGAGTGGTCACAATGTGATGCGTAGGTTCTTACCTCTCGTCTTAGACTCTCTTGCATCTAAATCACACACAGCAAGAAATTAAAACTAACTACCTAACCTATCTCTAGGGAGCAAGATTATCATTTATTAATGAATAATGTATTTTGTGCATGCATTATGAAAAATCACAGATAGCTGATACTTCTTTCAAAACACATGAACATTTAAAGATATTTGAACAACCAGATAGCCAATTGCTTATGAACAACATTCATTACTCATAGTCGAAATTTTCATAAAATAAACCAGAGAACATTCGTACAAGAACAGAGGTTCAAAGAGTTAGAACAATCTCATAGTTAATGGACACAAAGTTGAAAATGAAATAGTTCCCATTCAACAAATCCATAGCACAACATTTGAACATTCCACCAAGCTTTCTCCAACAGGAAAATTGTAATTATCTATTGCAAAAGGAAATAGTTCTTCTTACAATATGTCTTCACAAATCTAACTCGGAAAAAGTCCTTCTCTTATCTAAATATTCTATATTTATACAAAAAGAACAAAACTATTGAGCTACCCACGAATGACTCTTGGGCTTCCCCAACTCTTCACCTCCCACACTTTTCTTTCATTAAGTGCTTATAGAATTTACAATATATTACAATAAAACAAATAAAGTGCTTATGAGGAGGGTCCCGCTTGACTATTCAAGAACTTCTTCCACGCTGAAGCCTCTGAGGCAATACTTTCGAACTCGAAAGGTTCTAAGAAACGAATATTAATTTCAAATTTAGCGACCTGATTTCATATTACTTCTATTCTGGCTGTGCTTAGACGAAGTTGGTCTTCTAGCCACTGCACACTAACCGCGGAATGAGCTTCTTCCTTTCTTAGGGTCTGCTCATCTAGGGCTTTGATGTACTGAACTCTTTGTTCATCTTCCTGATATTTCCTTTGCAATATCTCCAAAAATAGGCTGTGCTCTAGAAAGGTATCCATTCTCTGTTCATCCTCAACCTGGCAATGATTATAAGTAATCAAAAGCCTCCTGAAGAATTCTACACAAGCCCCCTTTGTCTTCTTTATATCCTTTTTGAATTCTTCGGCTGTGTTTATGGCAAAATCCAGTAGATCATCGTCTTGCCTTGGCTTTGTTGATCTTTTGCTGGCAGATCTACAGGAGTTTCCTCATTTGCTTCTAATATTTCCATTCTCCCCACAGGACCTCTAAGATGTCCTGCGATCTATTTACAAAATATGAAGAGGTTTCCAAAATCTCTTCCAGCTGATTGTCTACCTGCAAGATCTTGCACCTTTCTTCCTCTATGGCTACTTCCAGCTGGTGCATCTTGCTCCTTTGTGCTAGAACGTACTCCTTGAAAGGTTGAAGATTGACTTGTTGTTCCTTGGCCTCTTCTAGAGCTACTGTTAATGAGGTAACCCATTCTTTAAGCTCCGCAGTCTACCCCTAAGATTTCCTCTTAGATTCCTCCAAGGTAGCTTTCTGTAGCTCCAACTCCCCTATCTTTCCTAGCAACTACTCCTTTTCTGTCCTTAACCCTTGACATTCCTGCTACAATTTCTCCAAACTTCCTTGGGCAGACTCCATAGATCTCTTATCTACTTGGAGGAACTGGAGCTTAGCTGTTGAAGAATTTATTTCATGTTGTATGTCTTCAAACTTTCTTTTAAATCTGCTACTTTCCTCTCTCTCTCTTCTCAGGGTGTCCTTTAGCTGGGCAACAGACTTCTTTGACTGTTCAAGATCAGTCAAAATCCAATCTACATTGTCCTCAGAAGCATGGATCAATGTAGCCCCATCTCTGATGGTGAATTTGGGGTCCTTGTCTGTCCCATATACTACGATTGTATTATTTATCATTTTACTCGACTGCCCCCCAGTCTCGACCTTTCTCTTGGTCCTCTTCACTATTATTTTCCTTTCCCTATCATAAAAAATAGTGTTGAAATCTGGTACCTCCTCCCCTTTCTTCTGCTCGAAAGGGATTAGGCTTAAGGTGGGGACCATAGCCTGTCCTATTATGCTGCCAATAGCTGCCTCAAGATCTTGAATATCAAGATTACCCAAGTCCTAAGCTTGACTGTCTACAGGATCGAAAGCTGATTGCTCTGTCACTGCCCCTGTCAGTTTTAACCTTTCTGCTTCATGCTTCCTCAGTTCCTCATCCATCTTATTTTTCTTTTCCTCTTCTTCACCTTTGAGCCAGCTTTCGGCTTCTTATGCTAGCCTCCTAGAATCTTCATCCCTCGCCTTTTCTTGCTCATCCTGTCCTTTCCCTCCTTTGGTGGTGATTTTCTTTTTAAATCTTCTTCTTAAGGCCGTTATATTTTCTGCACGGTGGAAAATGGACTCATCTTTATCCCAGTGGCTTGTGTATTTGAAATGTACATTTTCCTCCTTGCAGTGCTCTGCCACCTTATTCTGGGAATCGTTCCTGTGGAAATTTATTTCCCCAAAATGGAATTTCCCCAATTCCTCCACAAATTCATCGGCTTTCTTCACTCTTGTGAACTTATAGCTTCCCAACCTGAATGGTAAGGGAGGATAAGCTGCTTTCTTATGTTCAAATAAAAAGGTCCCTGTGCCATCTAAGAATACCTACCTAACTGCCTCCTTGTGGACCACATAGTCAGTGGCATATTTTGGCAGTAGTGAGGGTGCTCTAGAGCATCCATACATTCTGAAACACAATCCATCTTCCATCAAGTAATAATTTGCATATTCTTTAATAATCTACAATGCTTCCTCCAACATGCAGTTGCACTCCTTTAAGAAGATCAATGTATATAATGGCATGATGAAGTGCTCACACACTTCTCTATAGTGACTGTGGTATTTGTGCGCCCATAGTGGCTTGTAAGCTGAGTAGACTGGTGTTCTCTCCCGGTCCCAGATACACCTCATATTTGGGAAGGGTTGGTTGCATAGTATGCAATCAATTAGTATAGAGCTCATGTAGAACTCTGATTTCTTCTGGGACACCCCTCCTAATGTTGGAGCAATGCAGGCTGAGAGGTTGTTGGATACAATGTTCGCCCAGTTGAACACTATCCCCTGTGTTGCAACATAGAAGATTATAGGCACCCACTCCAACTTGAATCTTTTACCGTGGGCCCTCCCGAAAATCCTATTCAGCATCAGGGAAATGAACTTGTAAGGGGTTCTTAAAGTGGCGGTATCATATTCCTCAGATGGCCTAGTCCTAAAGTTCTTGCCAGGCACCAGCATTCTCTTCAGTGTCTTGACTAGGTCCAGATTAATTGTCTTTAGCCAGTCTTTAGTCAAGTACACTTGTGATTTTGGTAAGTGGTAGGCCAGTGATATGTACCCAGGGCTATAAGTAGCATAACCCTGTTTGTCAACATTGGCAAAAATCATGGTGGTTACATCTGCCCTGGGCAGAATCCATCCAATCACCTCTGAGCACAGGAAAAGCTCATGTTTAGTAGCAACTCTCATCAATGCAGATCTCTCTATATTTGCATATATGGTTTCCTCCTCAAAACCTGTGTCAGGTACCTCCCAGTGTGTTATTACTTTGTAGACTTCCCCCCATTTTTATTCAGGTTCCATACCAACTATGCATTTGGTATCCTTGTAGGTGTACTCAACTCTGGTGACAATTTCAACCTCGGGTTCCTCCTCTACTATGGGATCCTTCTTCTTCTGTCATTTAGAAATCTCGGATTCTGAAGAATTTCCCTGTCATACACAAAATCTTTAGGTTCTATTGGGTCATTTCCAGATAACATTTAAAAATGGAGACAAACTGTATGAGCATTTTACCTCATCTAGGCTAAACATGATTGCTGTTATGAAAATAAACAAACAATATTCAAAAACCAAATGTTCCCGCACAAAAAAATCTATCAAAAGGCTAAAAACCAGCTCACAACCAACATTTGTAGAATCAACTTAGAATATCATGGCCTTTCTCAATGAAGAAAAATTTCCCTCTCAGCACTACGAACTAAATCATTACGCGGAAAATAAGATGCCTAATCCCATGTGAAGGATACTGCATTGTTATAGTGCATTTGACTCACAGTGTGTACAAATTTTAACAATCTCATCCTAAGGGGCGTAACCTCCACATTGCGACCCTAGTTCACAAAAATGAGGGCGACCATACTGTGGAACCAAAACCTCGACATCTCTGAAGTAAACAATAAAACGCTTTCCCTGGACAACCACACACAGACTGGAGGATACAAGTGCAGCCAGCATAACGGACGTCTGCACCAACTTCCCCAGCAGTCGAGTGCAGGTTGCAAACCCATAACAGCTACGAATGTAATCATCAAGCAAAACCATAAAAACCCCCTACTGGGCCGCCAGACCATTTGCCTAGCTATATATACACGCCGAAATGGAAACCTAGGTATCCACTAACCACCGAGACAGGAAATAACCAAGGGCGACAAAATCAGTTTGACCATTCGAACGGAAAGGTAAAATGGGCATAAGGTCCTACCTGGCAATGTGCTGTGTGACTGGTCGAGAAAAAACCACCAACCTCCATGGCGGAGCCACCTAGGAGCGAGGTACCAACAACGAGTGCGTTGGTCTGCTCAGGTGATAACGACAGCATGTGAAATTCGCAAAAATAACAATAAAAAATAATAAACCCCAACCCCACTATATACGCTGTGGTCAACCATAATCGGCGGGAAAAATAAAACAATCGGGAGGTGGAATGGCTTTAGGATCGGCGATCCTTTCAGAATCGTCTTCGCAACGGCGGATGATGAAATAGCTAGGAGACCCACAATGGCACTGGCAAGAGAAAGAAATAAAACTCACATCAGAGCTCGCCAAACTAAGGCCTCGGACCAATAGTTGGGTGAAGAGCCACAACGGAAAAAACCAAAAAGGAACCGAGTTTCGTAGACCAGCAAAAAATCGGAGCAAAAATAAACATGACTTCGGCCAAAAGTAACGGTCACACGGAAAACAAAATCAAACTACATCAGAAAGATAGTGCTTTCCAAATCCACAATGATGAATGCTGAAAGCCTAAGGATCTGTGAATCAAAATGGTGAGGATCGGAAGAGGATAATACAACCCTTAGGAAGCTTCGCAAAACCTCCTCCGCAATGGCGGAAGACGTAGAGACAAATGTTTCGACGGGATCTTAAAACAGCCACCGACGAATAAAGCGCATCGGAGACCAATAACCTTTGGATTGGTCTTGATGTCCCATTCTTTTTCGAAACTACGGGCGTGCAGATAACTGGAATCCTGACTCAAAAGTCTAAAACACTTCTGATGGCAAGGAAAAATCAATTCAAACCGTAAAAAATTGCTGGCATAAAAGTAATCCTTGTGCAAACATTAAACAAAACCAAGGAGCTGAGCAAAAGAAATAAAAGGAGGGTCCCAAAAAAATTTTGAATTTTGGGAAAATGTTGCAGCTGCAACAGGACCTAAACATGGATAAGGGGGAAACTTGAACTTAGACAATAAAGAAAATATCTAGGAATGTATGGTCAAGAAATACACTTCAAATGACTATATAGTATCATTTGAGGATATCCTTGACGTACGAGTTGAAATAACAATTCCATTAGGAGGAACTTAGCAATATACACGGGCCTCAATTCCTTTGACATGGTTAATGGAGGAAACATAGGCCTATGTCCCTAAAGGCACATTCTATACAAGCAAATTCCATATCAATGGCTTGAATCACTACGCATGACCTATCGAGGGAATCTTTCACCTCTTAGTGGGAATATTAATTACATTAGAAGCCTTTGAATAGTAGATATGGGTATCAGGATTATGAACATGGTCTACAAATAAATTATTGGATTTTTTATGTGTAGAGGGACATGAAAAACATCTCAACCCACCACAAATGACCTTTGAAGGATACCCTTCACCTAATAATGGGTTGTTAATGACTTTAAGAAGTTGTTCAACATTATGTATAGGTCTTTGAGTTGAGAGCAAGGTTGGAGGGGAAAACCTAAAACTTGGGTCATAGAGGAAGCTTCTAGTTATCTAAGGCTTAGAGCAACAACTAAATCTACAACATAGCACCTCTCAAGGGTATCATTATCTTTTGAGTGTGGATAACGGAGCCATTGGAATGTTTTGAGTAGTAGGTATGGATTTCAAGGAAGTTGAAATGGTTTGGTGAGGAAATTTAGGGATATGACTCCAAATAAATATGATAGGTATTCATGGCCATCAACAATACCTCAAAACACCATCTAAGACCTCTCGAGGTTATCCTCTCCTTCAAGTGGGGATACAATTGACATTAGAATAATTTGGATACTAGGTATGAGTCAATACGCCCTAAATATGATTGAGGAAGGAAATATATGCCTTATTCCATAAAGTAAATTTATATGCATTTAGGTTTAATAACAATTCCTTGATCAACCACAAATCAACCTGTCGAGCATATGCTTGGCCCAAGTATGCATCTCAGATCCTTGGACATGGTTGGTAGACAATGCTTGATCCTAATCCACATAATTCATATTAATGGAATATAGTCCCAATATTGATTTCTTTAACTAAAACATAAAACCTCTCAAGGGGATATTTGACCTCAAAATGGTGATGTGGACACCATCATGAATTTTTGGGGGAGGCTCAGAACGTCTCATTAGCCACCGAAAAAGGTCACTTTCGACAGATTAGAGAAAGGTGCAACACATATGCTAACCACTGAAAGCAGGAAGATAAGCATCGGGTGAAAAACCCTTTCAATAGTTAAGGCGAAAGCTAGGGCATTTTATTAACCACCAAAAGAACAGGTTTTCAGTAGTTAAAAAGGTTTTTTGACGTGGTCATTATCTGCCGAAAGCAGAAGTTCACCATGGCGATGGGGTAAAGGTTCTGGTAGCTTAAGCAAGAAATACAACGTTTTGTTAGCCACCAAAAGCTGGCTTTTCGGTGGCTAGCTAACAAAATCACGAAGGATCTTAACCACCGAAAGGGAAAACTAAGGAAAAGGTTAGGAACTATCACATCTGACCCTGTCAGCAAGATAAATGATCATTTGAGAGCATGATCACCCACCAAAAAGATCTGGAACTGTATGAATGCATGGGGAATGAGTAAAAAGGGTCATTATGCAAATGGCAAAACACTGATCCGACTGCAAACCTTTAGTTTTCCTCCACCTGTCCAAAAGATCATCAAATAGCCACCGAATGCTTTGGCTGAAGTAGGTTACGGTTATGTGGGAAAAGAGATCTAGAGGATCGAGCTGCTGTCATCATTTTTGTGACCTCAACATCCATAAATGACAGAAAACCCTCATAATTAGTGCCACGAGACTCCATTGTATTTAATTTTTGAAATTAGAATTTTTTCACCAGAAAAACTAGCTCTGAAAGAGTAGCCTGCTAAAGCACACTGTATACAAAGTCTGAAAATTGTTTTGCGGGTACCCAGGAGATACACCCATCAAGATGAAGAAGAGTGGACTAGCAGGAGATAGGTGATATCAGTTTTTTAGAGGCACATCCATAGGTCTGCATACTTTTCCAGGAGGCGGGCTGCTACAAGCTCTATGAAAAAATACAAGGCTTCCATCAGTAGGTGGCTGAATTTTTTTCCTTGTCATTCGATGGTTCAAAAGTAGTCATAGGAAAGGAGGAGTTTCTCATAGATGAAGCACTAATCTCTGAGGTGACAGAACCCCCTTACACAACAAAGAAATGGTTCAAGACCACCATACCAAAAGAGGTGGAATTTAGGTCATACCTTAAGCCTGAGCATAGAGGAATAATATGGAAGAAGAGTGTGCCATCATCATGGTTGGAAGAGAACTGGAAGCAACTGCTGAAGGCCATTGTGGTCTATTTAACCTATGAAGGGAGATATAATAGAGCAATGATCTACCATTTCAAGCCCATGAACCAATTCACAAGAAAAAACCCTCTTAATCTACCCTTTTATTTACATACAAGTCTAGGGAAGATGGCACATCAAGTGAAAGCCCAGCCATCCAAGATTTCTAGCAGGCTATCCCACCATGGTTTGATCCAGCTGTTGGTCCAAGAGTTGTTGAAGAGAAGAAACATGGCTTGGCCTTATTTTCTATTCTGGAATGGCTTTGAGATAGAACTTCATCCAGAGGAGAAAGGGAAGTCTCCTGCCAAGAAATCAAGCAACCCAAGGAGTGGGAGAACAAGGAGGAGGGCCATTTCTCTAGCAGCATAAACAGAAAAACCTCCCTCCTCTTCCAAGACCAAGAAGGAAAAAAGGAATTTGGATTTCATTGAGAAAAGTTAGGAGGCAGAAGCACACCATGAGAATGTATTAAATCTACCCTATTCATATTTTGAGGAAGAAAAAGAAGAGGATGCAACCCCAGCTCTGCAAATTGTACCAGTATCTGAAGCATTGCCATCCCCCACATCACAGGAGCAAGAGGAACCAGTAGAAAGGGCTTCCTCCAGTAGGCCTAGAATTCAAAAGATCAATCTTCTACTGAGGCAGGTTTATGAAATGGAGGTCTTGGAAAGAGAACTAAAGAGAAATAATGAGACATTGACTAGGAGAAACAATCTACTGCACAAGTCCTACCTGGAGCAGAGAGAAAAATACATTTTCTTGAAAAGGTTGAACACAAGATACCTGAAGGACAATACCAGACTATACAGGATGGTTAGGCTGCAAAGGCTATAGCTGAAGGAAGCCAAAGCAAATCCTAGTATCCACTTTGCCTTATCAACCCTAGCTGAAGCAACAGTTAGTCTCCATCCTCCTAAAGCTAGCCAAGGCGTTGTTAACACCCCTAGAATGAAGCCTACAGAAGAGGAAAGCTGAGCCAACCGGCCTGGAAAGACATTTTTGATGAAAACCTAATAATTTTTGTAAAACAGGGCTTTTGATGGCTTAGGCAGACGATGGGTCAGTTCATTAGCCATCGAAAGCGCCACTTTCAGCGGCTAACCATTCTGATAGACTGGCCCCTTAACCATCGAAAGAAGACAGAGGATTAAAGGAAATTTTCGGCATACGGAACTGGTTTTGGGCAAGTACAGATGGTTTATGGATGTGATCTGAAGATAAAAGGCGCCGAGGAATGTATCAGAAAAGGTCTATGGGAGATCCACTGTGACATAACCATGCAAAAGGACACTATCCCTAGCTGTCAAAGAGAAATCGGTGGTCTAACTGACAGAGGACTAGCAGCAGTGATCACCAACATTGCTTCAATTATCTAATATTCATTCAGTGAACTAAATCTTCATTATAGTTAGACAAGTAGTTAGGTAGGGTTTCAATCCCTAATTTGCAAAAAATTGTTACTCTGTTTATTTTTGTAGAAAAATAGATCCAGGTTTTAGGATCTGTATATTTTTGTAAAAGGCTATAAAGCCTAAGACTATTTTTATAAAAAAGGTTCGACCTCAGGGATTTATAAGCCTATACTATTGTCAGCTTCTCATTTTGCTCATTCATGAATATAAGCTCTTTTGTTATGATTTGTTTAGCCTTCATCTCTGTCTTTACTGTACTTATGCTTGAATGTGTAATTTAGGTTACTTTCAAGTTGATTAATAACTAATAGCTGTCATCCTATTGGTGTGTTAATGTGATTTGATTTATAAGTACCATCCTTGTTAGGATTTAGCCATTTATATGCATCTGTTTTGTATGTAAATCTGCCAGCCTGATGAGTTCTCCATCGCTGCACCTTATTGTCAACAACTGAATAGTTGTAACTAAAAGCCTTGTAATTGAGTGAGTTTCATGCATGTCTTGAAAGTGGAAGGTTATATAGGTCACCTGACTTGATCCATATTAGAAAACCCTAAAAACATTTTAATTTACCACACATCCTCGAGCTACAACCTAGAGGAGTTTCCTGGAGTGATAACAAATTGGCGTCGTTTCCAGGGAGAGGAGACTGAAGCTCAGCTTACCTAGGAGACGACATAGATCCTTGCTTTGATGATAGACAAAGCTTGGACACTATTCTGGTTGTAATCATCTATCTGGCGACTCCATTGAAATAAGGTGGCTTCAAGAAGACCAAGTACTAGATCAAACCCTAAGGGGCCACCAGCAACACCTGTTTCAGATCCAGAAGAAATTTTGAGAAGAGCTAGGGATTTACTAAGACAAACCAACAGTGTTGCACAAGAAAACACATCAGGTATTTCAAGAAAATTTTATGCTATTATTTCTTCTGTTGAAACACTTAATTCTCAAGAATTTATAAACACATCAGAAAATCCTAGGGTTTGGGCATCTTCAAGCACTACTGCTTGTGAAGATCTAATCCCGGGTGACTCCACTGGGAGAAGAATACCACCACCACCTTCTCAGAAAGTACCTTCATCAGGGATTCCTTCCTCAACCCTGTCCATACCCATTTCCAAAATGGCTGCTCCTCAATTGACCAAAATGGAAAGGATCCTGGTAGCTAGGTATGCCCCCCTTAATTTTCCAAATCCCCTCTCTGCCATGCATACTGGAGATTACCTCAAGTATATGCCTAATTTCACAAGAGAAGGGGATTTCACAGCTAAAGAACATCTAGAGGCATTTTACATCTATGTTAAGAATATTAACATAGATCAAGAAGATGTATGGAATAGGGTTTTTGTACAAAGCCTAGATGGTCAGGCTAGGAAATGGTTTAAGGAATTGCCTAACATATCAGTAGCAGGCATTGAGGCCCTAGATGACATCTTTCTAAAGCATTGGGGGGAGAGGAGAGACCACCTCTACTATATCACAGAGTTCAACAACCTAAAAAGAGAAAATGGGGATTCTGTCTCCAACTTCACGAAGAGGTTCAACAATATGTACAGCAAGATCCCCACTGAAATCAATCCCACTGATACCTCAGCTAGGATAACTTATGCAAATGCCTTTGACTTTGATTTCTACCTACTTCTCAGAGAAAGGAGGTCTTCCTCCTTATCACTCATGCAAGATGCTGCCCTAGAGGTAGAATCAAACATTTTGGCATCTCAGAAGGTCAAAGGAAAGATAGACAGGAAGAAGCAACCATTAGACCCTATTGGTTCTTCTTCATCAGAGAACAAGATTGACAAAATGGAAAAACTATTAGATAACCTTACTGCTGAAATGTCTAAATTGAAGGACCAAGGACAGATGCCTGTGAGGGATAAAGGGCCAAGTGACTTTGCTCCTTGAAACCCTAATTTTGTCCCTTATAAAAGAGGAAACCCCCCCGTTCAGATTCTCAGAAGAGAGAGGAATCAAGGGGAATATCAGAGAATAAGAGCTCCATTTCAAAATGTTGTACTAGAAGAAGAGCCATAATTTAGGGAAGAAGAAGGAGAAGCTGAAGACAACATCCACTGCATGGAGGATGAGGTGGACTATTCTTTTCTAACACAGGTAGAATATGAGGAAGCCCTAATTAATGAGCAGATCACTGAAGAGACTATATATCAGGTTGATGATCAGGAAGGGTACAATCTAAGGTCTAGGCTAGTTGCCCCTCTCAAGAAGAATGTTGGGCCTATCAAGAAGCCCACTGCACCATCCAAAAAAGTCGTCTTTTTACCAAAGAAAAGGGTTGTCATATCCAAAACATTGCAGAAACTAGCACCTTCATCCATTCCTGATTAGGTACAAATCAAATTTCCAAGGCATGAGGTAAGGTTTCCAGATAGGATGAATTATTCTTTCAACCTTGAGTCATAAATTCAAAAATTGAATATCCCTTTCCCATTAATTGAGCTAATAAAAAATGATGCATTCAAGTCTTCCATCCTGAATTCCCTTCAGCCAAAGATGCATATTGACACTGGCTTTGTTAACCTGCAAGATGACAAGTCTGTTGTAATCCTAGGCCCCATGATTGAAGACCTAAAGGACTCTTGCGCTCCTTTCTACATATCCCTGAATATCCATGATAAAATCCTCCATAACTGTCTGCTGGATTCAGGAGCCTCTCATAACCTAATGCCAAAGGCTGTGATGGATGAGCTTGGTCTCTGCATCACAAATCCCTACCATGATTTATTCTCCTTTCACTCTAGAAAATTCAAGTGCTTGGGCCTCATCAAAGACCTCATTGTGAACCTAACTCAGCTACCTTCGGAAAGCATCATGATGGACATTATAGTGGCTAATATCCCTCCAAAATTTGGTCTCTTACTGTCTCGATCATGGAGCAAAAGGCTAGGTGGCACACTTTAGATGGATCTTACATATGCCACTATCCCCATGTTTAGAGGAGAGACTAAGAGGCTATACTGGGAAAATCAGTTGGCCTACATCATAAGCAAGGAGAGCAATTCAGTGAATCACCCCATCTATGCAGTGGATACTGATTTTGGGTCATGAATTCTACAAATAGATGATTCTCAGCAAACATCAGTCCATCTCACTGTTATCAACCCAAATGGCACTTCTATGTCCGAGTACCGACATTCCCTATGTTGGTACACAAAAGGACATTTTAGGATTGAAGTTTGCCAAAACACTATAGATGGGCATGACATCAGATGCATTTATCCTTCAACCAACATGCCATATTATTTTTCTAAGTGTTGATTGCTGTACGCGACTATATTCATTGAAACTCGCGTATGTACGCGACTATTTCTGTTGACAACTCGCGTACTATACTCGACTATTCCCATTGAAAACTGCGTACATATCTATATGCGTGTTTCCTTTAAGCAACTCGCATATCATATGTGGGTTGCCTATATTAATAATCGCGTACACCTCTATTCGAAATTAAAAAATATAAATCACAATTAATGGAGATTAGTTGATCCCTAATCATTAACCATCTCAACTGTCTCAACCTCCTCAACCTTCGAAACTACTCTATTTCCTAAAGTATAAATAGAGGCCTTGGGGAGGGAATTAATCAGTCAATTTTGGAGAGCAAAGTTATGCTGGTGGTATATCTTCAGAAGTCTTGGAGCAGTAGAACTCAGAGTCCTTTGGTTGGAGAGGAGTCCTTGTCTCAGGCATTGGGTTCTACACTTATCTCATTCACTGTTTGTTAATAAAGAGAATTCTTCTTCCAACATTGTGCTGAGTATCTTTCATGTATTAGGGTTGATGAATATATTTGATTAAGCACAATATATGTTGTTTATCTAACCTGTCATATATACATGTATAAGATTGTACTTAGAGAATTTGCTCTTTGCAGGTGAAGGAGGTGCATCCCTGAAATCTTTAGAGAGAAGCAGAGCGGAAGAAGATCAAGCTTGGATCAACCGTCAGTAATCAGGTGAGTCCAATATTTCTTCCTATTTACTTTTTGTACTTAGCTAAAGCTAATTGTCTGCAAGTTTTAGAAGTAAGTTGGTAACCCTAGACCCTAGGTTACAAGGGCGTTTATTCCTGAACAACAGAACTGGCGACTCCACTGGGGATCCCAGACTGTTGTGGGTTAACTCTGTAGATCCGTGCCCAGTCTTTGCTTTGATTCAGTGTGTGGTTTCTTGTATTGGTTCATACTTGTAGTGGTGTTTGCAGACCTTTGTAATTTTTCTTTTTGTTGAAAAATTTAACTCCTGTACGCGGGTTGCTATGCTACATAGTCGCGTATAGAGGTCTGTGTACGTGGGTTGTGCTACTGCATAGTCGCATATAGTATGTGGGTTTCTCTTATACATAGTTGCGTACAAGCCTAAGCAACAAATTTTTTTAGGGTTGGGTTGCTTGTCCTTGTCCTTTTGTGGATTTTGTCTTGCTTAGTGGTCTTCATTATTAGCATTGCACTATAAGTTTGATGACCCTGTTAACCATACCTTGTGCTTTCTAGTAAGCCCTTGAGTTTTTATTCTTTGGATTGTCTTTATGTTAGCAACTTGAAGTGGATTTTCCTGTTGGCTAAGAGGTTCAAGTGTTGGTTGTCTGAATCAATGATCAGGGTTCTAGACACCGTTTATCCTTTTCTATCTCCGGATAACGGTTGATGTTTCACTTGCCTTTGAATGATTTCAGTGATTTCTATTCATTATGTCTTCCCAAGCTAGGTTTTTTCCAAGTCTTCCTTAGGTGGTTAATCTTTGGTTTTATGAATCTGCTTTACTTCATTTTGCTTACTTTATACAGTTATTTTATTCAAGCATACTCAAGAATTTTGCATTTAGGTGCATTGTAGTCTTTAAGGAATTTGAAAAGTGAAAAGAAAACATTAGAAACTTTTGCATTTAAATTGCATATAGTAGTTTTATTTTCAGTTTTTAAATAAAATCTCAAAAATTACAAAAATATAGTCTTAGTTTTCTCTTTATTAGTTGCATTTTCATCAGTTTATATTTACAAAAAAAAAGAAGAAGCTTGTTTTAAGTAGTGATAATTTGCTTTGGAATTATACACCTGTTGTTTGTACATTTCTTATCGAGTCAATAACATCATAGTCTTTCACTCCACTTGCCTTCTAAGTAAAAAATAGCCCTTAAAGCCTTCTGAGTAAAAAATATCCCTTAAAATGAATGCTATAATTAAAATTTATTAGTAATTTTTGTTTTATAGGGACATACACCTACTAGCTTAGGCTAGACTTGTGGGATAGGAAGTGTAAACTCCCCATAAGTATTTAAATTAAGACATAGTGGGCCAATTGATAGGTAAATCCTTCTCTTTATCGATAGTATCTGGGAATCTCCTCTCAAACGGGAGTCAAGCACGAGGCCGCGTGGAGGCATTGGACTGAGGAGATAACCCTCTGATTCCTTGTCGAAACATAAACCAAGGTTTTTATGCATCTGGGGCTTCTGTCCTAGATAGAGTTTCGAGCTCAACTACCCTACCCATGCGTATGAATTAGGCTTGCAATTGTCCCCCAGACTGTTGGTATAGTTAAGGTAGCCTCTAGTCTCTTGACATCTAGGGTTTATGGATAGGTAAACCAGAAGGCTATTTCTGGTGCACCTTGGACGGGCTTGGAAGGTAACCCTTGTTGAAAGTGTAGGAGGGTGGTGGGTGATTCCTCCCCTTGTGCCTAGGAAACTCTTCAAGGATGCCAAGAAACAGTCTTTCAGCTTTCTTTCGAAAAGCATATCTTTTACCCTTTCTGATTGTTGAGACTTCAGGAATTTTCGTAGTGATTGCTCTGTGGTTTGTCTGTGTTTAGCCAACCTTAGGGTTTGAAGCGTCAAATTTACAATCATGGAGGACCAACCTATCAGAAGGTCATGAAGGTTGCAAAAACTTCCTCCTCTTATCACATTGGAACCTCCACCTCCCCCTCAAAGGTGGGTATTGGACATAGATGGTTCTCTTGAACCGATAGGAGTCAGTGAAGTTCTAGGTGAACCAAAACTTAGGGAAAACCATTTTGATTTAAACACATTTGAGATAGAAGACTTGCAAGCTGACAAGTTTGCAAGGAATTTTAATACACCTCTAACTGACTTAAACGATCCTATGATCGTTCAGGTTTGTCCTTTTGATCCACCCGTGATTGGTGTCCCTGTGGACAAAATAATGTCTACTGCAGGAGAAAGTTCTTTCATTTCCACCTCAACTGTTTCGGCTAAAGGGGTACTACCTGCCCCGGTAGGTTCCCCTAGATCCAGTATACCTACTACACCCTTAACTCCAGCAAGTCGGGTGGTTCAACCACCGACTCCCACAATTCTAGCAAGTGCTTCTGGTGGTATGGTCACTAGGATTCCTAGTGTACCTATAGTTCCAACCTCCTTCACACACACTGCCTAGAGTGGTCCTATAGGATACTCGGCTTCTGTCCAAGGATTTCCTTGGAATGGGTGGCACATTACCCCATCCACTCCATACGTAGGTCCATCACCCTCTTATGTAGGGGTGCCGTTTGGAAACACTAACCCTTATGGTCAAGGTTTTCAAACTCTGATTTTGGCTCCATTCACTAGCTCTCCCTTCTCGCTTTTTAGCAGAGGGATACCTGCTCCTATATTTCAAACCCCAGCTTCGACTGGGGTAGCTAGAACCTCTTATACTGCACCTTACACAAACAATCCTATGGCCCTATAGATGGAATCCATTCCAGAGTAACCCATCCACTTCACAACCGGTGGCACGGGGAAACCCCACCTTCACATATGGGAATTTGGGGGCAAGTTCCTCTAATCCCCAAACTGGTACTTTTAGTGCTCCAGTTAGACCTAAGATTCCTTTCCTAGCAACGCTAGACTTTCCATATTTGTCTAAATTGATGAATGACCTAGTGAGGCATGATGTCTCCTAGCCACATGTCCCTACCAAGCTGCCCTTGGACATCCCAAAGTTTGAAGGCAAAGTTGGTGAAGATCCTGGGGCTCATGCCACCACTTTTCATTTATGGTGCTCTTCCAACTCACTGAACAAAGATTCAATTTGGTTGAGGTTATTCCAAAGAGCATTGATGAGTACTACAGCAAAATGGTACATTGAGTTGCCTTCTGCTATGTTTAGCAGTGTTTGGGACTTGCTAATGCATTCTTTAGTCACTTCCACCTTCCTATCCGATACAATTTCGGAAAGGACTTGTTATCTACCTTTCGGTAGAACAAGGACACCCATATCTCAGATCACATCCAAGAGTGGAGGAGGCGGAAGATCCTTATTAAAGCCACTATTCCTATTGAGTTATTATTGGAATGGTTCCTTAAATCCCTATTGCCTTATATATCTAAGGATGTATCTACTTCAGGAGTGACGAATGAGGAAGAATCTATCCTCAGGACCCAGCAACTAGATTTGATATATTCTCAGTCTAGAATCTTATATGATATTATCCCTAAGGCATCGAGGCCAACACGCAATGCAGAGAAACCTAAGCCTGGACCCCATGCCGATGGTGTGGTTGGTTCTGTAAATTCTCCCACTGTAGAATCTTTGGCCAAACAACTCCATCAGCTGTCCGTCAAACATTCTATAGTGGAGGCAGCAAAGGCTGCCCCCTCACCCCAAAATGAAAATGTTTTTGCACAGACCTCTCAGAAGGGCAATCAGCAACCCGGTGGGAAAAAGAAGAGAGGAAAGAAAGGGGAGGGAAATCAAAACAAGCAAAAACCTGCAAACAATGCTGATGGGGGGAAGAAAGAAAAGAAGAAGGTGAAATTCCCATGTAAGTTGTGCCATGAAGATCACCTCACTCATCTTCGTCTCCTTATGGAATAAGCTCAGAAGCTATTAAAAGCTCAACAACTGGTTGTCCTGAAGGATCCTTTTCCCCAAGGATAGAATTCAGCTTCAACTTCGAATGTAGCAGGGGGCACTCCAAATGCCCTTGAACCCAATTATATCAATATGGTTCGATATCAAACTTTACTATAGACCAGGAATAAGAACTATGAAAAAGAGACCTCAGAGAAGGGTAAGTCCATAGGTGAAACTTCTAACCCTGTCACAATCAAGAAACCTGCAAAAATTATGCCCAAGTTACCGAAAGGTGTATTTAAGAAGACCTTGCATAATCCTAATGCTAGGGCTGCAACAAACTACTTTGTAGTTGAATACTTAGCCCATACAACTTATGCAATGTCGGCTTTAGAGGTGTTATAGAGTTGTCCCACCCAGCGGGATGCACCCTTAGCAGCCTTAGGTAGTATGGACTCATTGAGTCTCATGGCGAAATTCCGCTTGTCTGATGTCAAAATTCGCCTACCTTATCATGTAGCCTTATCGATAGATGTCATCCATGGTGGAAATACCATTGGAAGGGCAGTTTTCGATGAGGGTGCTTCTACATGTGTTATGTCCTTGTCATGTTGGAAAGCTCTTGGGTCCCTAGAGCTGGTCCCCTCAAACACTGTACTTACTGCTATCAACAGAAGGTCATTCCATCCACATGGTATCCTGCCGGCTTTTGAAATTATGCTGGCAGGGAAAACGGTGCCTGTTGAGGTAGAGGTGATTGATGCACCTTTGGACTATAATTTGCTCTTGGGAAGAAGCTGGACTTATGCCATGTCTGCTATTGCATCTGCTATCTTTTGGGTGGTAGTGTTTCCACACAAAGGGAAGTTGGTTATTGTTGACCTACTCAATTTTACTCAAAAAGGCCACATGGAATCTAATGAGTCCACTGTGCCATTAGTTAATCAGGTCAAACCTACTTCAGAGAACTTAGGGGCTGGAATGTACGCATCATTGATGGGCACATTTGATCTTCCAGCTCTGATTAATTATATAGGCTCTACTAGTGTGGGGAAGTCCATAGCTATGGTTGTTGATAGGACTGATCCTTGGGTTCTCCCTTCCCACCACGAACCTAAAGTGCCCTTATCGGCAGTGGAAATGGCTTATCAAGCTATCACCCAAACCACTATTGATCCCTTTCCGGTCCCCCTCACAATCTCAGAGGAATTGGAAGAAACCTATCTGCCTGCTTGGGAAGAAAACTCTTTGCATTCTACAGATTGTTTAGATATGGTTTTACCTTATGATGAAGCCATTCTGGAAGCCATGTGCAGACGAGATAATATCTGTGAATATCTTCACCATCGATCCTATTTTCTTCCAGAGTTAAGCAGGATAGAGAATCACGAGTTTCATATGAGACTGGCAGACGATGTTGATATTCCCATTAATCCCTTACCAAGGGAAGGAATGTTTGCTGAGGGGAATATGGAAAATATTTCTACTACCATCCCTATCAACATCTCTGTAAATCCTAACGTTGTGGAAAATATACATAATGGCGCAAACTGCTCTCTTGAGGAGATTGCGATCTATACAGCCTTGTTTAAGGAATTCTGCAATGTTTTTGCCTGGTCATATGAGGAGATTCCAGGCATTGATCCATTTATAGTCAAGCATGAGATCTAAACATACCCTGACGCTAAACCTATTCGAAAAAATTTGAGACCTGTTAACCCACGTAAAGTGGCGGCAGTGAAGGTTGAAGTGCAAAAACTACTGAAAGCCGGTTTTATTTATCCCATAGCTTTGACGGAATGGGTATCCAAACCTGTTCCTGTTGATAAGAAGCAAGGGACCATACGCATCTGTATTGATTTTAGAGATTTAAACAAAGCCTATCCTAAGGACAACTATCCCACGCCATTTATAGATCAAAATATTGAAGCTTGCGTGGGAAGTGAAGTCTTTTAGTTTATGGATGGTTTCTCCGGATATAATCAAATTCAAATTAAACCAAAATACCAACATAAAACAACTTTCATTTGTCCTTGTGGTACCTTCGTGTACAAGAAAATGCCCTTTGGATTGAAAAATGTTGGGGCAACCTTTCAGCAGGAAATGAATTTTTCCTTTCATGATATTAAAGCCATTGTCGAACCTTACCTTGATGATCTACCTGCACATTCTCGTAAGAGGATCGATCATCCAGATCACTTGCATTTGATTTTTGAACGATGCAGATACTATAAAATTCGCTTGAATCCCCACAAGTGCGTGTTCTGTTTTGAGTAAAGGAGACTTCTCGGATTCATTGTCTCTAACAAAGGCATTTAGGTGGATCCTTTAAAATTTGAGGCCATTGTAAATCTGCCTCCTCCTCATTCTATTAGGTAACTTCAGAGCCTGCAAGGGAAGTCCAATTTTCTTCGATGTTTCATTGTAAATTATGCCAAGATTACTAAGGGTTTCATGTGCCTATTAAAACAGGACACCCTATTTGTATGGGATGAAACTGCACAACTCGCATTCAAGGCATTGAAAAAATATTTGTTGTTAGCACCATTATTACGTCCGCCAGATTACTCTAGGGATTCTATATTGTATCTGGTTGGATCTGAGTCGACCATAGGGGTAGTCCTAGTCCAGGAGGATGATAAACTCCAATATCATGTCATTTATTATCTCAGTCGTGCTTTAGCTAGACTTGAACTCGGGTACTCCCACGTCGAGAAGCTGGCCTTAGCAGCTGTTTATGTTGTATAGAGGTTACGTCACTACATCTTACTAAGGACTATGATGGAAATGGTGGATGTTAATCCTTTTCAATATGTTTTGTCTCGACATATAGTTGGAGGAAAATTCAACAAATGGATAGTCATTCTCTAAGAGTTTGAGTTGGATTTTTAGTCTGCCAAATCCAAAAAATCCTTAGTTTTTGCTGAGCTTATCGCATAATTTACAATAGAAGAAGATGTAGCTATTGAAGAAGACTCATTCCCAGATGAGCACATCTTTTTGATTTCCACCTCTGACCGCTGGTATGAAGATATACTTATCTATCTCTAGACTTTGAAGTATCCTGCATCTTTCTCACGGGAAGAACGACGTAAACTACGCCTACATGCCAAGAACTACCTCATCATAGGAGATACTTTATACCATAGGGGGGTAGATTCCATTTTGTGTCGATGTCTTACCCACGAGGAAGTGGATATTGGCCTAAATGATGCCCATAGTGGAGCATGTGGGGTTCATTTATCTCGGTTAGCAACGGCCCAAAAAATATTACGTATCGGTTATTTCTGGCCCATAGTATTTAAAGATTGTGTTGAAGCCGTGAAGCACTTTCATCCTTGTCAGCTTTACACTAGAAAGATGCCATCGCATCCCACTCCATTATTTCCCGTTATCTCAGTGGGCCCCTTCATGAAGTGGGGGATTGATTATGTGATGTGTAACCTAGCCTCATCTCGGGGGCACAAATATATCATTGTTGCTGTGGATTATTTTACAAAATGGGAAAAGGCAATGCCCACCTTTAGAGCTGATGGGGAAACTACAACTTTTTTGTGTTCAATCAAATTATAGCATGATTCAGTATACCGAAGGAGATTGTCACTGACCATGGCAGTCATTTTCAAAATAGCATGATCACTGAACTGACCACTATGCTAGGATTTAGACAAGAACATTCATCTTCGTTCTATCCTCAAGCAAATGGTTAGGTCAAGGTTGTCAATAAAACTTTGAAAACTATCCTCAAACGTACTATTAATGCAGCCCATTCCAACTGGCATATCATGATGTACCCTGCACTTTGGGCATATCGAACCAATGTAAAAACTGCTACGAGGTTTTCCCCCTTCCAACTCATTCATGGAGTGGAAGCCATCACCCCGGTTGAATGTGAGATCTCATCCTTAAGAATTTCTATTCATGTGTTACCTGATACGATTGAGCTTGAAGAACGTTTAGTACATTTAGAACATCTTTATGAATAACGTAGAGATGCACTGACAACAAACCAAGCTCATAAAAATAGGGTCAAAATCCAATATGATAAGTCGGTCAAACTTCAGATTTTCTCTGAAGGGGAGCTTGTATTGCTCTGGGACCAAGACAAAGAACCCCTGGGGATAGGAAAATTTAGATATATGTAATTGGGGCCTTATGTTATATCAAAGATGTTAAAGAAGGGTGCATATGAATTGATTGATTTTGATGGGAATAAGCTACCTGAGCCTAGAAATGGGCTCTAGCTGAAAAAGTACTATGCTTAGGCTTAGCATTTTTTCTTGTATTTTATTGTATGTATTTTTATGTACACTAGTTCGTCAGTTTGTGTTTTTTATACCATCTGCTAGTTGTTTCAGATGTCTTCTGAGAGGTTCATAGGTTTCGCTGATGGCACCAGTCGCCATACTTTCAATTTAGCTTTGGTTGCATGGGTCATTTATTTTCCCTCAGGATAGTTAGTTGCCTCGGGAGGCGCTTGCTTAGGTCATGCTTCCAATAATGTAGTTGAATATAGGCCCTGTCATTGAGCTTCTATGGGATGCTTTGTCATGTGGTATCACTCAGTTAGAAGTCTGACTAGACTCTCAATTGGTGGTTTCCCAGCTAAATTGGGCTTATTAGGTGCAAAACCCTATTCTATTGCGTCAGTTTATGCAAGTTAGGCNACATTCAATCATATTCCAAGGAATCAAAATTCATTAACTGATGCATACACTAATTACATCTTGGATTGGCATTTAACACATTTTACATAAAAGTATACAGCAAACACATAAAAAACATTTGTAAATAAACCGGCAAAATATATATATATATGTGAATATATATCCATATAGATAGGTCAAGTATCTGATCCTCAGATCCAGTCATAACTGTACAATATACAAAAAATATACAAAACATGGATCAAAGTCCATAAAATGCTCCTAGATCTAAGATGGACCACCTTGGTCACTTGGACCACCCTCGTACCCCCGATCACCCTGCACTCTGGCTTCTTCAGCCTCCTCGGCTTCAGCATCCTCAACAGCATCTATATATACCAATATTGCTCTGGCTACTCACCTCAAAAGGCATATGCAGACAGGTGGTACACCAACCACTAACTCCTGCATGATGGATGGGATGTGCTCAATCCGTAAGGTAGGTACTCTTTGTGTAAGCCTAGACAGCTTCCCCTCAAGAACCCTAATGAAGCCCTGGTCTTCTCCGAAGATAGGACACACATACATGCATGGATGCCCTTTAGGGTGGATGAGTCCAATATCTGCATTTTGACATTTTAAAAGGATTAGAACTCTTATACATATGTATATATCTCTATATTTAAAATTCATAAAAATTTTAAAAATTTTGAAAATAAAAATTACCTAACTCTCCCCATGCTCCTCCTGGATGGAGGATGAGGTTAGTATCACCATGAAAATCCATTCCAGCATATGGAAACTGCTCCAAGGTTGGCAACTGTCGCTCCCACCAAAAGTAGAAGTCATCATCATAGACACTCTGGACTGAGCGACCACCTCCCTTGAGGAGGAAGATATCTCCCCATCTACTCAGCCTAGGCTGACGAGGAGAATGAAATAGCAAGGGTACTGCAGGACTCAATCCTGACACTCTCTCAAAGAAGAAGGCTACTAGTATGCTGGAATAACCAAAAATTTTCCTTCTACCTCTTTTGCAGTCAAAGAGTTGTTTTCTTATTATTGGGATCACTCCCAAGCACCAGTCATATAAGGCTCCCTGCATACAATCCACTACTAGTCTCATCTGGTTCCGAGTTGCAAGGTGAAGTGATGATGACCTTGCAACCCTCACTATAGTGCTCGCCAACACGTGTAAAGGAAATTTGCGAATGTAAACAATAGGGATGCAACTACCCCTCGTTTGCATTCCTGGATCGCAATATATATCAATATAGTTCTGTACACTTTGAAGGTCACCGCCTCTGCCAGTGCCTTCCAAGTTTATTAAAGCTCCCCGTCGTGATAAACCAGCAATGAAATAGACATCCTCCGAAGTAATCTCCAAAGACTCACCTTGAAGATCAAACATGCCCAAATCATGATCCCAATAATTTATCAAGAACTCCAAGAGGCAGACATTGGCCTACATAGGTGACATACAGAAAAACTTCAATAACCCACTTTGACATAAAACATTCACTGTGGGGGAATCTTGAAGAGATTCTTGGTCCATGTCTTCATGTTCTTGCTCCCTCCACTCAAGCACCATCTTTCAACCTAATAAACAAGCAATTGCAAACCTTTAGTTTTATACAAAATTTGAAATTTTTGACCCTACATATTCTTTTTTCACCTCACGCAACATACGCGATTGTCTTTTAAGGCAAGCAATGTACTGTACGTGACTGTCTTTCAAGAAACCTGCGTACAGAACGCGTGTATGCGACTTTTAATATAACAAACCCACGTACACAACGTTGCTGTTTTGAAGGCATTCAAAAATATGAAATTAGGGCTCAATTTTGACAATTGCTTGGATCAAATGAAAGAGCATGGAGTGTAGTTTTACCTAACTCTTACGGATTTGGGAATGGTCCACCGAATCGTCCACACTGAGCAATCAAAGATAGAGGTGAAAACTTGTCTTTTATGGTTAAAAATCAAAATGGTGAGTTTTTATTTATGTTTTGAACTATTTATAGAAAATTTATTTTCAAGTGAGTTTTTTCCCTATAGTTCATAATTTATAAAACTAATACCATATATTTTCTTCCATGTGATAGGTTCATCATCATTTTTAAGGTGTTTTTGCACAAATAGGATGTTTTTTTGTCGTTTCACATGCATTTTGCATTTATACCTACTCCATCTTAAACCTAGCATTAACATTTTGACCACAGACTATGGTATTTTTAACGAGTAGATCCTTGTCTTTACCATTTTTCTTTTGTGGATAGGACCTTTCTCCTATGAGTATCCTCATTTAGAACCTATTTATTGTCTTTTGATACTCATACTGCAGTTGTCATTGGTTCAGGGGAATCTTTTTAACTATTTTTCATGCCAAATTGAGCCTCATTTTGGTCTCTTTTTACAAGCTATCCCTTTATAGGACTCCCCGCCCTTATGGAGTTTCTTTAGGCCCAGGTCTAACTCCTTAAAACATACTTTATTACCGAGTAAACTTGTCCGTTCAAGCTCATTAAGAATACGTGAATGGGCATCCACATTGGTGGTAGGTTATCTCTTTCTCGAACCATGTGGAATAATACGAGAAAGGATCACTCTCTTTTCTACAGAATTGAGAAGAGTATTCTCAGGTACAGGTTTATCACTTTTTCAGACCCGAGGGACTAAATTTACGGAAAAGGAACAGCCGGTATGAGCTCAATTTTCTCTTTTTCGTGCTGTGGACCTAAACATGAAAAAAATTATGAGTGTACTTTATGTCTTTGTCATGCTTGTTAAACACCAAGAACAAAGCATCGAGTTTATTATTGTAAGCCCCATTTCTCGGACTCAAATGGATCTTTTCGAGTGATCTTGCTTTCCTTCACACTCATAAAACTCAAACTATATGCTGCTCTTGAAGGAGCGTTGGGTAGGTGGTAATTTAACCTTTTTCAAACCTCCCTGACTAAGTACGAAAAAGGTTCACCTTTTCTTCTACAAAAGTTAAGAGAGTTCTTCTGTGGTATGTTTTATACTTTTCTAGCCTCAGGAGACTAAATTGGACAAAAAAGGACCCCCCTGGAGTCTTCTTTGGAGTTTTCAGACTCTCTAAAATGTGAAAACACCAAGTGAGCATGTACTAGTTTGAGCTCATAAAATCCACGAATTAGTGACACTATCAAGCATTATTCCCTCTTCTCTTCAAGCTTGTCAAAAAATGAAGAGAGATTCGAGTTGACTTTCCTGGACTCATTAAAATTTAACAGGGAAGGTATGGAAAAAGTTTTCTTTTGGTTTTCAGTTAGTGGGAACATGTCCTCCTTGAACATAGCACTCTCTATTTTTTCCGATACTCATGTCTCAGTGTTCACTTTCAGTTCATCTATCACCTCGAGTTTATTACTCCTCCTCTTGTCAGTTCTACCTAGGGAATTTGATCATGTATCCTACATGACAGATAAGTCTAGTTGTACTATCTGTAAATTTTAAAGCTACCTTGGGTCATCTCTGTGTTGTGCTCACTGTTCAAGGACTTAACCCTGTGTCTGATCTATATCCTGATTCCATCATTGTCGTATCTATTATTACTTGTGTTTCCCTTCCCTTACCTAGTTCCTAGTCACTCTTGTGATCCGTTAGAGGATCTATTGCCTTCCTTATCACAGTATGGTTCCACATTAGCACTTCCTGATGACAAAGACCTAAATTTTTGACGATCGTACCTCGGGATTCACTTTCATTATTGGTGAATTCATTTTCTTCAATTGTCGATTATCTCCTATTGATTGACAATCTATTGAATCCGCTCCATGTTTGACTTAAATAACATCTATTCACATGGTTTGGATTGTACTGGTTCTTTGGGATTGTTTATGAAGACCTTAGTTTCACATACATGGACTAAGTTGCGTAAGATGGTGTTGTGGTTACTTACACAGCTTCCAGATCTTTGAAGATTCATCATTATTGTATATTGTGGATTTGATCCACCTTTGTAATATACGTGGTCTTGTACCCGTACTATATGATGCACTCAAATATTGTAAAGGAGCTAGTGTTCCAGTATATTGAACCTAGCATCCTCATATATGACTTTGTATATGACATTATTATGTATTTGTTTCAGGTACTACCTCTGCTCCATTGGACTTCTGAGTTCTCCAAAGATAATGATTATAATGTATTTCAGCCATCACTTCCCTCTGACCTCACACATTAGGCAGCATCTGTTATCAACCAAAATGGCACTTCTCCGTTCGAGTACCAACATTCCCTATGTTGGTACACAAAAGGACATTTTAGGATTGAAGTTTGCCAAAACGCTATAGATGGGCATGACATGAGATGCATTTATCCTTCAACCAGCATGGCATATTATTTTTCTAAGTGTTGATTGCAATACACGACTATCTTCATTGAAACTCGCGTATGTACGCGACTATTCCTATTGACAACTCACGTACTGTACATGACTATTCCCATTGCAACTCTCGTATAGATCTATACTCGGGTTTGCTTTAAGAAATTCGCATATCATACACAGGTTGCCTATATTAATAGTCATGTACACCTCTATTCGACATTAAAAAATATAAATAACGATTAATGGAGACTAGTTGAGCCCTAATCATTAACCATCTCAACTGTCCCAACCTCCTCAACCTTCGAAACTACTCTATTTCCTAAAGTATAAATAGAGGCCTTAGGGAGGGCATTAATCAATAAATTTTGGAGAGTAAAGGGTGAATCCACGGACCTGGGTAACACTTTTTGGCAAGCGAATTTGGAAAAAAACCAAAAAACGTACCTCGGTCGAGGGCTTGTTGAACCCTCGACCGAGCTAATAATATCTCGACCGAGCGTTTATGAAGCCCTCGACTGAGGTTTTCTTCAGCCCTCGGTCGAGGTATCTATTAACCCTCGGTCGTGGTATTAAAACCTCGACCGAGGGTTAATAAATACCTCAACCGAGGTATTAACTCGGTCGAGGTATGGACCTCGGTCGAGGTATATACCTCGACCGAGGTGTCTCTGTCAAAAAAACTATAAATAGAGGCCGCGGACCTCTATTTATATGACATCATTTCCTTGGGTTATATCAATTTATAGATCTGTAGATATGGGTCGAGGAGTCATAGGAGTCATAGATTTTATCAATAATATCTATGACTCCTATGACTCCAAGACCCATTTCTACAAATAAATATAAATGACTCTTTCTTTCATTTCAAACACCAACTCTCAACATTTCAAACACCAACTCTCAACAAATGTAATGACCACGTACGCTTTTGTCTTAAGGCTGCTCCCTTTAAATAGAATATTACATGGCTCGGACCTCGACCGAGGTATTTAAATACCTCGGTCGAGGTTCATACCTCGGTCGAGGGCTGAAAAAAATAGACTTAGCCCACATTCAAACAAATGGAAAATTTCCTGTGCATTGCAGAGGTGTAAACCCTACCATTCCTAGCACATAACTGAGCAGAGTTGATACTGATAGATTCACCAACGAATCTTCTATCCATTGACGTATCATACACGCATTTTGGCATTCATATGATTTTTTTTTAATACTTCTAAAACTTATACTTAGAAAACCACACTGCAACTTCGAAGCAGCTCAAAGAAAAATCCACAAAGTTAAAAATACATAGCCAAAAAATTATTAAAAATGCTCACATCACATATCGACGTGTCCTCTTCAAAAGGGTATCTTTGGTTTTTCAATTTTTGAAAAAATAGAAAAAATTCCTTTACGTGGACAAATATGTGTTTAAAACAATGCTGAAATCGAATGTGGTCACTTTCGAAAAATAATAAATAATTGTATAATGCGAAAAAAATTAACAAAAAAATATCAACATCACACTGCATTTTATGTAGATCATTCTCATATATTTATTTTTTTAAAATTATTAATGCAAGATTAAATTACTCTACGTGGACACGAGCCACTTATTATCTTCTTCAAATTTTTAAGGTCACACAGTTCATTAAATGCAAAAATTCACACATTAAATGACATTGGAATATTTTTTTAAAAATATCACTATGAAGCCAACATAATATTCTACAATTTGTTTTCTTACTGCAAGTCAAAATTCACATGGCATATATGCGTTTTGAGGGCTTCTATCTAGCACATGAGTAAAAAATCAGGTTTTCATCGCCAAATTTGGCCAAAAAGTGTTACCCATCTTCATGGAATCACCCTAAAGTTATGCTATGGTATATCTTCAGAAGTCTTGGAGCAGCAGAACTCAGAGTCCTTTGGTTGCAGAGAAGTCCTTGTCTCAGGCGTTGGGTTGTACACTTATCTCATTCACTGATTGTTAATAAAGAGAATTCTTCTTCCAACATTGTGTTGAGTCTCTTTCATGTATTAGGGTTGATGAATATATTTGATTAAGTACTATATATGTTGTTTATCTAACCTGTCATATATACATGTATAAGATTGTACTTAGAGAATTTTCTCTTTGCAGGTGAAGGAGGTGCATCCCTGAAATCTTTGGAGAGAAACAGAGTAGAAGAAGATCAAGCATGGATCAACCGTCAGTAACCAGGTGAGTCCAATATTTATTCCTATTTCCTTTCTGTACTTAGCTAAAGCTAATTGTCTGCAAGTTTTAGAAGTAAGTTAGTAATCCCAGACCCTAGGTTACAAGGGTGTTTATTCCTGAACAACACACACTGCGCCCACCTGTCAGTAGCCTGAAGAAGTGACCACAGTAGTTTGGAGCATGTACTTTGATGGGGCTAGCACTCAAAGCTCAGTCGGTGCAGGTGCAGTATTGATCTCCCCATCCAAGGAAAACATTCATCTGTCTTACAAGCTTGATTTTAAAACCACTAACAATATAGCATAATATGAAGCCTTGCTGCTAGGAGTTAAAGCTGCCAAGGAGATGGGGATCATGTACATGAGGATTTTTGGAGATGCAGACCTCATTATATAGTAGGTCAACAACACTTTTCAGACAAAAGAAATCAGAATAAAGGCCTACAGGGACGAGGTATGGAAACTCAGAGACTCCTTTATGTTTTTTGAATTGTCATATATACCTAGGGCTTTGAATCACCTAGATAATTCCCTGGATGTCTCTACAAGTCTGTTCATTCCTCCTTTAACTCCCAAGCTCAGCTATGATGTTCAAGTTAAATACAAACCTTCCCTACCAGACAATGTCAAATTATGGAAGGTGTTTGAAAATGATGACGAGCTTGGTAAATTCCTTCAACTAGTAGATGAATTCTCTGATATGCACATAGACTAGGAAAACCTAAACATGGAAGAATCCAAGTAGCTCAAGTTGAAAGATAAAGTGGCTGATCAGAACATTGTCCAATTACCTAGCAACTACATACCTCGAGGTCTAGTACCACTAGAAGAGTTGTTTGATCACAATGACATCCCTTTTAAGCCTACCAAAAAGGAGCTAGATCCTGCTATCCAAGAGAAAAACATAGATAGCCAAAGCCACCCAAAACTGATAAATCTATCCACTAAATTGACGGCTGATCAGAAGTCAAAGTTTTGTAGCCTAATAAAAGAGTTTGCTGATGTTTTTGCATGGTAGTACAGTGACCTGAAAACCTATGACACCAATATCATCCAGCACAGGATTCCTTTGGAGAAGGACACCATCGCTTTCAAGCAAAAGCTGAGATCCATCAGTCCTCTCCTATTACCAGTAATTGAAAAAGAAATCCATAAGCTCCTCAAATCCAAGATCATAATCCCACTCAGGTACTCCAAGTGGATTGCAAACCTAGTGGTGGTAAGAAAGAAAAATGGAGAAATTAGGTTGTGTGTGGATTTTAGAAACCTGAACAAGTGTTCCAAGAAAGATAACTATCCACTGCCCAAGATGGAACACCTGTTGCAGAAAGTCTCTGGGGCTAGGGTTATGTCCTTCCTAGATGGATTCTCTAGATACAACCAAGTTGCAATGCACTCTGATGACCAAGAGAAGACTTCCTTTACCACCCCCTGGGGCACCTTCATGTATGCTAAAATGCCATTTGGGCTAATGAATGTTGGGGCTACTTTTCAGAGAGCCATGGACCTAAATTTTGTATGGTTGAAAGATAAATTTTTGCTGATATATTTGGATGACCTAACAGTTTACTGTCACAGCCATCATGACCACTTGCAGCATTTAAGGAAGGTATTTCTTTCCTAGGAGTTTTCCTTCACTAAGAAGTCCTAGTTTGTGCTCAGTGAAGGAAAACTATATGGCCATATAGTCTTAGCTGAGGGTGTAAAGATAAATCCTGTAAGGGTGGAATTAATTCAGAAGCTGTCAATACCGAGGTCAAAAAGAGACATTCAGTCCTTTTTAGGCAAGATAAACTTTGTTAGAAGGTTCATCCCTAATTTCTCTGAGCTGGTAAAGCATATAACAGTCATGATGAAAAAAGAGGCAGAAATAAAATGGACTGACCAGGAAAGAAACTCTTTTGAAGGCATTAAAAAGGCTATCATGGAGGCCCTAACCCTAATTAGTCCTGACTACACCAAGAGTTCTTACATTTTCTCTTTTGCATCCTATGACTCAGTGGCAGCTGTACTATTACAAAAGAATGATGAGGGTCTCGATCATCTAATTGCATTCTTTAGCAAAACCTTGAGAGATGTTGAGCTGAAGTATGATCCAATTGAGAAGCAGGCTTATGCTCTCATAAAATATTTGAAGACTTTCAGAATTTATATTCTCCATGCCAAGGTCCTTGCATATGTCCCTTCAGCTATTGTGAAGGATGTTTCAACTTAGCCTGACATTTCTGGGAAGAGAGCTAAGTGGATTGCCAAGCTCATTGAGTTTGATATAGAGGTGAAACCTACTAAGCTGGTGAAGGGAATAGGTCTAGCCAAACTCATGGCCAAAGAAAACTGTGAATTGATGGGAATAAATTTCACATGTGTCAAATCAGCAAAGGTGCAGACTGTGGTAGCAGCAGAAGTAGATCAAGATCAAAATGACATTCCATCAGTAGCTGAAAACATATCTTCATGTGAGTAGTACTTAGGTATTATTCAATTTTTGCAAAAAATAGAAGTTTCTCCTAATCTCACTCCTAACCAAGCATGAGCTCTTAAGTTAAAATATGTTAAGTTTTGCATAATTGACAAACTGTTGTACTGGAAAGATCAGTCTGGAATTTTGCTAAGGTGTCTAGATAAAGAGGAAGCAGAGCAGGTCATGCATCACTTTCATTCCAGCACATGTGGAGGCCACCACTATTGGAAAACCACAGCCCACAAGATCTTAAGAGCAGGAAACTATTGGCCAAGTCCTATTTGTTGATGTATGCACTTTTTTAAGGGCCTATGACCAATGCCAAAGATTTATAGGGAAGCAGCAGCTCAAATCCTTACCCCTTAGGCCTATTGTGGTGAATGGGCCTTTCCAGCAATGGGTTCTGGATTTCACAGGTGAAATAAATCCATCTTCCAGTGGACAACATAAATGGATCTTAGTAGCCACTGACAACTTTACCAAATGGATAGAAGCAGTACCCACCAGGAATGCCACTCATCAAGTCATCATGAGATTTTTATATGAGAATATCTTCAGCAGGTTTGGCTGTCCAGTAAGGTTGGTAACTGATAATGCACCAGCTTTTAAAGCTAGGGCATTAGTTAACATGTGTGAGTCAATGGGCATTCAACTGGTGCGTTCCACCTTCTATTATCCACAAGGCAATGGCCTGGCTGAGTCATCCAACAAAAGTTTAGTTGGGATCATTAGGAAACTACTGGAGACAAATAAAAAAAGTAGGGATTCAAAGCTTAAGTTTGCTTTATGGGCCAATAGGGTAACAGACAAAATCTCCATAGGTACTTCTCCATTCAAGCTAGTTTATGGCACTGAGGCCATTTTTCCTATCCAACTCATTCTTCCAGTGGCAAAGTTCTGTAAGGAAGCAGAAGATGAACCAAATGATATGTTGAGAAGGATGATGGACTTGGTGGAGTTACAACAAATCAGGGAGCAAGTTATAGGAAGATCAGAAGCCCATCAACAGAGAATAAATGGCATGTTTGACAAAAGAGCAAAAGTAGAGAACTTCTAGGTTGGAGATTGGGTCCTCAAGTGGGATACTGTCAGACAAGACAAGGGAAAACATGGAAGATTTGACTCCCTGTGGATTGGCCCTTTTGTGATATCCCGGGTACATAATAATAACACCTTCAAATTGCAGAATCGGGAAGGGAAAGAGGTATTTGATGGCCCAGTGAATGGGCGGTTTTTGAAAATCTACTTTATTTGAGGCTCTGAGGCCTTATTATTGTAAATTAGTAGATAGTAGGTTGTTTTTGCTTACAGAATGAACTCCATGCCCAATGGAACAGTACATGATAGTGTTAAGTTATTTAGTTGCTTGCAGGGAAAGGCATTTTGGTCTGGGATTCTTGGGATCTCACTGGGAGGTTCCCATCCCCAAGTAGGAGCAAGATGTTATCTCCTAAAATAAATTTATTTTTATGGTAGGAAGAATCTTCTTGTGTAATGAAATATATGAGTATCACTGACAATTTGAAAGCCTCTGTTTTTTATTTGGATGAAAATTTTACAAGTTATAGCTTTTGGTGGCTTAGGCGAGGAATGTTATAGCTCATTAGCCACCGAAAAGCTATGTTTCGGTGGCTAAATATTTGAACGCGGGGCAAAGACGAACCATCAAAATCGGTTTGAGCAAGTAGAGTCAAAGTAACACTTTCAGTGGCTTAGGAAAGACTACAGAAAACTCATTTGCCACCGAAAAGGGGCACTTTTAGTAGATTAGAGAGAGAAACAAAAAAGGTTTTAACTGTCGAAAGTGAGTGGCGAGCAGCATTGGGAAAAGTACATTCGGTGGCTTAGGAAAGGCTCAAAACATCTCATTAGCCACCGAAAAAGGTTTCTTTTGGAATATTAGAGAAAGGTGCAACACATATGCTAACCACTGAAAGCAGGAAGATAAGAATCGGGTGAAAAACCCTTTCGACAGTTAAGGAAAAAGCTAGGGCATTTTATTAACAACTGAAAGAACAGGTTTTTGACAGTTAAAAAGGTTTTCTGACGAGGTCGTTATTTGCTGAAAGCAGAAGTTCACCATGGTGACAGGATAAAGGTTTTGACGAATTAAACAAGAAAGACAATGTTTCTTTAGCCACCAATAGCCAGCTTTTCGGTGGCTAGCTGACAAAATCACGAAGGATCTTAACCATCGAAAGGGAAAAATAAGGAAACGGTTAGGAACTATCACATCTAACCCTGTCAGCAAGATAAATGATCTTTTGAGAGAATTATTACCCATTGAAAATATCTGGAACTTTATGATTGCATTGGGAATGAGTAAAAAGGGTCGTTATGCAAATGGAAAAAGACTGATTTGACTGCAAACCTTCAATTTTCCTTCACTTGTCCAAAAGATCATCAAATAGCCACTGAATGCTCTGGATGAAGTAGGTTACAGTTATGTGGGAAAAGAGATCTAGAGGATCGAGCTGCTGTCATCATTTTTGTGACCTCAGCCTCCATAAATGATAGAAAACCCTCATAATCAGTGCCATGAGACTCCATCATATTTCATTTTTGAAATTAGCATTTTTTCACCAAAAAAACTAGTTCTGAAAGAGCAGCCTGCTAAAGCAAACTGTATACAAAGTATGAAAACTATTTTGCAAGTACCCAGGAGATACACCCATCAGGATGAAGAAGAGTGGACCGGCTCTCAGGCATGAGCTAGGTGATATCAGTCACTTAGAGGCACATCTAGAGGTCTACAGACTTTTCTAGGAGGTGGGCTGCTACAAGTTATGTAAAAAAATACAAGGCTTCCATCAGCAGGTGGATGAAGCCTTTGCCCTGTCATTCGATGGTTCAAAAGAAATCATAGGAAAGGAGGAATTTCTCATAGATGAATCACTAATCACTGAGGTGACAGAACTCCCTTCCACAAGAGAGAAATGGTTCAAGAAAATCATACCAAAAGAGGTGGAATTCAGGTCATACCTTAATCCTGAGCATAGAGGAATAATATGAAAGAAGAGTGTGCCATCATCATGGCTGGAAGAGAACTGGCAGCAGCTACTGAAGGCCATTGTGGTCTATTTAACCTGTGAAGGGAGATATAATAGAGCAATGATCTACCATTTCAATCTCATGAACCACTTCACAAGGAAAAACCCTCTTAATTTTCCCTTTTATTTACACAGAAGTCTAGGGAAGATGGCACATCAAGTGAAATCCCAGCCATCCAAGATTCTTGGCAGGATGTCCCACCATGGTTTGATCCAGCTATTGGTCCAGGAGTTGTTGAAGGGAAGAAACATGGATTGGCCTTATTTTCTATTCTGGAATGGATTTGACATAGGCCTTCATCTAGAGGAGAAAGGGAAGTCTCTTGCCAAGAAATCAAGAACCCCAAGGACTGTGAGAAGAAGGAGGAGGCCCATTTCTCCAACAGTAGCAACAGAACAACCTCCCTCCTCTTCCAAGACCAAGAAGGCAAAAAGGAATTTGGATTTCAGTGGGAAAGGTCAGGAGGCAGAAGCACACCATGAGAATGTCTTAAATCTACCCTATTCAGATTCTGAGGAAGAACAAGAAGAGGATGCAGCCCTAGCTCTACAAATTATACAAGTATTCGAATCATTTCCATCCCCCACACCATAGGAGCAAGAGGAACCAGTAGAAAGGGCTTCCTCCAGCAGGCCTAGAAGTCAAAAGATCAATATGCTGCTGAGGCAGGTTTATGAAATGGAGGTCTTGGAAAGAGAACTAAAGAGAAATAATGAGACATTGACTAGGAGAAACAAGCTATTGCACAAGTCCTACCTGGAGCAGAGAGAAAAATACATTTTCTTGAAAAGGCTGAACATAAGATACCTGAAGGACAATACCAGACTATACAAGATGGTTAGGCTCCAAAGGCTGCAGCTGAAGGAAGCCAAAGAAAACCCTAGAAGCCACTTCGCCTTATCAACCCTAGCTGAAGCAGCAGTTAGTCTCTAGCCTCCTGAAGCTAGCCAAGGCACTATTACCCCTAGCACGAAGCCTGCAGAAGAGGAAAGCTAAGCCAACTGGCCTGAAAGGACATTTTTGATGAAAACCTAATAATTTTTGTAAAACAGGGCTTTTGGTGGCTTAGGCAGACGATGGGGCAGTTCATTAGCCACCAAAAGCAGCACTTTCAGAAGCTAACAGTTCTGATAGACTATCCCCTTAACCATGGAAAGCAGACAGAGGCTTAAAGGCAAGTTTTGGGATACAGAACTGGTTTTGGGAAAGTACAGATGGTTCATGGACATGATATGAAGATAAAAGGTGTTGAGGAACGCATCAGAAAAGGTCTATGTGAGATCCACTATGACATAACCACGTAAAAGGACACCAGCTCTAGCTGTCAAAGAGAAATCAGTGGTCTAACTGGAAAAGGACCAACAACAGTGATCACCAGCATTGCTTCAGTTATCTAATATTCATTTAGTGAACTAAATATTCATTATAGTTAGACAAGTATTTAGGTAGGGTTTCAAATCCTAATTTGCAAAAAACTGTTACTTTGTTTATTTTTGTAAAAAAATAGATCTAGGTTTTAGGATCTATATATTTTTTTAAAAGGCTATAAAGCCTAAGACTATTTTTATAAAAAAGGTTCGACTTCGGGGATTAATAAGCCTATCATTAGAGGAAATTTCAACTCAAAATGGGCCTTTTAACTTTAAACCAAATTCCATGTGATCATGTGTTAGCCAATAAAATTCCTTTAAATTTGAAATACCATATAGGTCTTAAACATTTTTTAAATATAAATTTGGGGATAGGTATCATTAAAAAAACTACTTTTTTTGTTTGTATTTTTGACATATCTCCCCATGTTTTTACTCACATTTCAATCGGGAGAGCTCGTTGGATGCGAAATTAAATTTTTCCTCCAACGAGTACCCACTCAGCATACTTTTGACGGACCCCGCTACCCCAAAAACAAGACATCAGCATCACGTTTTTTCAGGTATTTCTTGTTTTTGGGGTAGCGGGGTCTATCGAAAGTATGTTGAGTGGGTACTCGTTGGATGTGGAATTTAATTCTGCATCCAATGAGCTCTCCTGATCGAAATTTGAGTAAAAACAAGGGGAGATATGTCGAAAATACAAACAAAAAAGTAGTTTTTTGCTTTTATTCGTCGAAAATTAATAAATATTATTTTATTAATTTTTTTAGGAGGCCCATTTTGAGTTGAAATTTCCTCTAATGACCATTGTTAGCTTCTCATTTTTCTCATTCATGAATATAAGCTCTTTTGTTATGATTTGTTCAGCCTTCATCTCTGTCTTTACTGTACTTATGCCTGAATGTGTAATTTAGGTTACTTTCAAGTTGATTAATAACTAATAGCTGTCATCCTATTGGTGTGTTGATGTGAATTGGTTTATAAGTACCATTCTTGTTATGATTTAGCCATTTATATGTATATGTTTTGTATGTAAATCTGCTAGCCTGATGAGTTCTCCATCCCTGCACCTTATTGTCAACTACTAAACAGTTGTAACTAAAAGCCTTGTAATTGAGTGAGTTTCATGCATGTCTTGAGAGTGAAAGGTTATATAGGTCACCTGACTTAATCCATATCAGAAAACCCTAAAAACATTTTAAGTTACCAGGAATCCTCGAGCTACAACCTAGAGGAGTTTCCTGGAGTGATAACAGACTCTTTCTCTATCTCTCTCTCCAGCGCAATACTTGAGTGTAGGATGTGTGAGAATGAGAGAGGTGCCTCACCTATTTATATTCATTAGGTGAGTGCCTCAAATAACTAACTAGGTCAGCCAGGTTCCCTAATTATGGACGACCTACCTTGGGAGACTCAAAATACATTTTATATATTACTTTTGTGGGTACTATTTCCCCGACTTACAATGGAGGGTTTACCTCATGACTTTTACATGGCCAATTACATGAAGGAAATCTCTGAATGGAGGAATAACATCTCTAAAGGAGAACACAACAAAAGTACAATAGAATATTTTTCGAAGTTACAATATTTTAACACTCCCTCTTAACTAGGAATATATTCTACATTAACATAAATCATCATTACAACTATACAAGTGATTGGTGAATCTCTATATGTCATAGGAAGTTTTGGAACATCATCATACATGTTCGTCATCGATCTCAGATGGATGATCTTCCGTAATCTCAATATGTAAACACTAAATCATCTTCTGTATGTGCTGAATCATCTTCTATCAATATATAAGTACTGAATCATATTCTAGATCATCTTCTGTAGTATTAGTATGTGGATACTGAATCATTTGAATCATCTTCTGTAGAATCAGTATGTAAATACTGAATCATCTTCTGTAGAATCAGTATGTAAATACTGAGTCATCTTCTGTCACTTCAATATATGAATACTGAATCATCTTCTAAATACCGACCCTTCTTCTGTAATATCAGTATGTGGATATTAAATTATATTTTCCCACATCAGTATGTGAATACTAAATCATCTTCTAAACCTTATTTTGTAATATCAGTATGTGAATATTGAATCTTCTTCTGCCACATCATTATGTGAATAGTGAATCTTCTTTTGAATCATCTACTTTCTAGCGTCAGTGTGTAAACACTGAACCATCATTTGTAACATCAACATCTTCTAAATCATCTACTTTTCAACATCAATGTGTAATCACTGAATCATCATCTGTAACATTATCATTTGAACCATCATCATCTGCATCTTCAGTATGTGAATACCAAACTATCATCATCTGTATCTCCAGTATCATCCTCATCATATGTATTATCATCTACATCTTCAGTATGGGAATACTGAAACATAACCATATGTATCTTCAGTATAGAAATAATGAATCACCATCATCTGCATCTTCAGTATGTAAATACTGAAACATCATCTATATCTTCAGTCTGGGAATACTAAAACATCATCATCTGTATCTTCATTATAGAAATACTGAAACATCATCATCTACATCAACAACATATAAATACTGAAACAATCAACAACATCATTAGCATGTTAGTGCTAAAAAACAAATCATCTGTAGTGTTAGATCACCATCTGCATTACCAGCATAGAGCACAAAGTGTTGCGACTTCAACTACATCAACATTATTAGCATAGGGTTCTGGGACTACAACCATATCAACATCATCAACACAAGGTGTTGGGACCATAACCATATCTTCATCATCAACAGAAGGTGGTGGGACCATAACCACATCATCGACATCAACATACAAATTTTGAAGCAACATCATCATCAATATCAATATAGAAATACTGAAATTACCTCACCATCATCATTATAGAAATACTGAAACTATCTAGTCAACATCAATATAGAAATACTGAAACTACCTCATCATCATCAATATAGAAATACTGAAACTATCTCATCAACATCAATATAGAAATATTGAATCTACCACATCAATCATCAGTATCAAAAATACTGAACTTGCTACATCAGTAGGGTAATACTGAAACTATCAAGCATATCATCAATCAGTATGAGAATACTGAACTTGCTACATCATATAAGAATACTGAAATTATCTCAGTAATCATATCAACAATCATCAACCATCAATGTAACAGCACTGAAACTATCTCAACAATCAGTGTAACAACATTGAAACTATCATCTCAAATATCGGTATAACAATACTGAAGCACACATCTCATCAATCATCAGTATAACAATACTGAAACATACATATCAATCAGTCATCAATATAGCAATACTGAATCAACCCTCTCAACAATCAACATATCAATGTTGCACCAAACATCTCAGTAGCCATCAGTATAACAATACTGAGCTCATCAGTATAAAAATACTGAACTAAACATCTCAACATATCAATACTGAACCAATCATCTCAGCAACCATCAATATAATAATATTGAACTAATCGGTATAACAATACTGAACTACACATCTCAACATATCAATGCTGAACCAATCATCTCAGCAGCCATCAGTATAACAATGATAAGCTAAATAGTCATCAGTATAATAATACTTAACTACACATCTCAATAGTATATCAATACTGTAACAACCATCCTACCCTCTAACTATCTTGGAGCAGCATCACCATGAGTTCTCTGGTAGATCCTACCCTCTAATCAGCTTGAGGAACAATTTGTGATTTAACTTTCATTTGCTTATTATTTAAGAGAACCAAAGGTAAATTTTCCCATTCATTATTGTTTTGATGGGAAATATGAATAATTGAGAAGGAAGATTGAAGCACCTTGAAGGATCAATAGTTATAAAGTAAGTTAAAGGTTTTAAATCTTGTAATTGAGGAGCAACAAAAACAAACTATATTGACATTGATCATTGTGGTGATGGGGAATGTATGCAACCGAGGAAGAAAATCAGCAAGGAAGAAGAGACCTCAAGAAGTCATCGAAGAAGAGAAAGAAAAGAAAAGAATAGACATGATGAATCAGAGGCTTTCTTTGGAAACTAATCCAAATCCAATTATAGAGGATACGGCGGTTCATCCTATTAATCCAGCACAAGAAAAAAGGAAGCATTCACAAGAGGGACCTTCAATTTCCACAATAATTGTTGAACAAGCACCCCATGGAAGCATTTAAGAAGCAAAACGTAGGTGCTCATTAGGGGATGTTTCAAATCCCACATCAAGTCAAAGTGATAAGTTACCATCTCAAGACGAAGCTCATGAAGAGGCATTGTACATGGAGCCTACTGTTGAAGAGGCGTTGGACATGGAGCCTACTATTGAAGAAGAAAATATTATCTCGACCATCGATGAGGATGTTGGACTTCCACCATCCAACTACCAGAAAGAGAATGAAGGACAACAAGTTGCTACTGAAACGCCAGAGCGTATTGTTGATGCACTAGCTGATAGAAATCCAACCCCCTTACCTCCATTAGAAAGCACACATCGAAGAACTCCGAAGTGTATACAAGTTGATGGACTCCTCAATTCCATTGAATGTACGCTATCTAAACGTAGTATTGCGTATCAAACTCAATAGATACTAAATAAATATTTTGTTTCTAAATGTGATGGAGATAAATGTAGATTATTTTTATCATTGTTAAAATCTAGGGGCATGAATATTGTTAGGAAATTGTTAGGGATAAAGATGATAAAGCCTTCTGGACCAAGTTCTCATATAGTTAAAAGCTTAGTAGATGCCTTTGGTAGAATTGGTAAGAACACACGGTCAAAGGACCACAATGTGGATCGTCATGTGTTGTCACAAGCAATTGTAAATAAGAACACCAGGGTCCTTCGTTTTCTCAATCCTACATCTAAACTAGTTAATTTGAATGTTAAAACCATCCATAGGTATTCTATTAGAAGATAACATCTTGACACAACCACCCAGATAGATTTTTGGGCCTTTATTGGTCAGTTGCCACGTCGTGACATGAAGCTAGTTGATGCAGTAAACGGACTAGTGCAGAGTTTTTGGCATAATCACACAAGGCCTTCTTCAAACTGGAAGGATGTACTAAAACTGAGAAGGGGTTCAAAGGACCGCGAACCACATAGTAAGCATCTTCTTGATATAACACAGACAGAACTATATGAGAAATTTAGGAATGAACATAGACATGTGAATTTGGGGCAAAGATCTTTTGAGAAATGTAAGCCTTGGTATGTTAGAATAAATACTCTTCGTAACACTTGTTGTTGTAGATACCATGTAGAATATGAAAATTACTATGAAACATTTTTGTACATTCGTTGTGTGTTGCATACTAACCATGTGCAAGATTTCTCCTTGACAATACCATCGACCTCATCAAGAGAATTCATTCATAGTATCATGTGCAATAGGCCTGAGGGGCAAACTTACTATGCAAAATCCTGTTTGGATGGAACTTGCTCCAACTGTGCTGGAATGGAATTATTGAGCCAATGTATGCACGAGACTGGAGACAATGAATTTGGGAATATGGTTACAGACATGAAAAGTTTCAAATATATCAGCCATGAAATAGTCCCAGGAAAGAAAGCAAAAAAATACAATTGGTGACATCTCATGTACATGCATTTATCTATAAATTTATGTTTGAACAGTTGCATTTCATTCCTTAATTACAAAAAAACCTGATATTGAGATCATTTTGTGTCAACAGGTACAAGTTAGTGTCTTCGTCAAGGAATTTATTGAAAAGACACGTCAATATGTTCAACATGTCCACTTGGCACAATGGCAGGATGAGAAGTTTAGAATATGCAGAGATACATTTCCTCGTGGTACTATACTTTCAGTTGTTGATTTTTCCGAGAACTACACTCTGCAACCTCAAAATGAGATCCAAAGTCAGTATTATCACTCTGAGCAGGTTTCCTTGATGGTGAATATCACATATAGGCATGCCCCAAATAGCAGTGAAGAGCAAAGAGAAATTCTAAAGGAATATCAAATAGCCATGACTTCCACTATGTACGTCATTGCTTCATCATGTTATATGATCATTTGAAGGGCAGGAACATACAAATGGATTGACACTGGATTTGGCCTGATGGATGAGCTAATCAATTAAAAAATGCACGCATATTTCACTGGTTGTGTTCATTGCATAAAACCTACAAAGTTCCACATATGTGGAACTATTTTGAGACTGGGCATGGTAAAGGAGAGCATGATGGAGCCGGAGCATGTGTCAAAATATCCCTACGAAGAGAGGAATTGAAATTATCTACAATATCTACTATTCGAAATGCTCAATCTATAGTCAGGTGGTGCATGTCAGTAATGGGAGAGGAATCAACTATGCGAGTAGAATCCACAAGAAAGAGACATGTGGAGAGATTTTTTTGGGAGGTGGTAAGCATACATCATTCACATGCATGGGAATGCAAGACTGTTCCTGGGACTCATGGCTTTCATTCGGTTCGAAGCTCTGATAACCTAGTATTTGAAATTTGGACCAGAAAACTCGCTTGTTTTTGCCCGCCTTGTTGTGATGGTGACTGGGATGTGTGTGAATCATTGGATTGGGTTGATGGATGGGATCGCATATCACTTCCACTTGATCAGCGTGTAATTGTTGAGTTAACTCCATTGGAAAAAGACCAATCATCTATTTCTATAGATTTTGATCATGTATCAGACCTTGTGCAACCTAGTATGATGCATTTCCTTAACATTTTTTTGTAAAATTTACGTAGTCTTGAAACTCACATTAATGGCCTTGTATCACATGAAAAATATTTGATCATATACCTACAATCATACTATGTAGGACACATATACGTAGTGGTTTCCTCAAAAGATAGTGAATGGGATGGTGATTACTGGTTTGCACGTTGTATAGAAGGAAAGCAAACCCTCATTATGTCCATGACTGATGATGAAAACAACCACTTCCCCATCGGGTCTATGGTTGTTAAAGGTGAATATCTTACACATGACAACAATGCAAGAAAGAAGGGTAGATATGTTTACAGGGATTACAAACCAGGTGCAAGTGTGTATCACTTTACCGACTTAATCATTGGTACAAACCTCCAGGTATGAACAATGCCTAGTTGGAATTCATCGAAGGTACGCTACTTCTTATCGGATACAGAGCATGAGAGACTAATGGAGACCATCATTATAAGAGATGATCCATAGGGCTTGGTTGTATGATAATAGGTGGAGTCTAGCATGATGAGGTATGTATCATAATTGTAATTTTCCCATGTATGTTTCTTATGAATATGTCAATTTTGTGTTCTTGTATGCTACTTCTTACCGGATACATAGCACGAGAGACTAATGGAGACCATCATTATAAGAGATGATCTGGAGGCCTTGGTTGTATGATATTAGGTGGGATCTAGCATGATGAGGCATGTATCATAATTTTAATTTTCCCATGTATGTTTCTTATGAATATGTCAATTTTGTGTTCTTGTATGCTACTTTTTACCGGATACATAGCACGAGAGACTAATGGAGACCATCATTATAAGAGATGATCCGGAGGCCTTGGTTGTATGATATTAGGTGGGATCTAGCATGATGAGGTATGTATCATAATTTTAATTTTCCCATTTATGTTTCTTATGAATATGTCAATTTTTTGTTCTTGATATGCGAAATTTTCCATAATGTTGTTTATAAATATGCCAAAAATTCTCTGTATGTCAAGTTAATGAACATGCCAAATTTTACGTATGATCAATAAACCATATATATCAATCATATGAACATTTCAAGATCTCATTCACATGATATACATACATGTACCTCTGTAGGTCATACCTATCAAAGTTCTTTGGAGGCTCTCTTAGAGGACTAAAACCCTAATTTTTCAAGTAGGTAATATTGTTAATGTTTTCAGCCGATATATACGACTAGGATGATGGAAACAAGATGTCGAAACGATAAAATTATGTTTTAAGGTTTGTATAAATTCCTTCTTGACAGCTCACCTCTTATACCCGCATGTCCATTGCCAAAGGGGTAGTGCATAGTAGTGTTGGAATTTTATCTCATTTTTTTTAATTTAAAAGTTTAATTTCTACTTAAAAGATAATAAGAGATTTGGGCTAAAGCTGGACAATGCATTTCATGTCAACGAAGGCCAAAATTGGAAAACCCTATCCCTAACTAGGGTTTATTATTTAACATGCATGGCCCATAACCATAACCCTACCTAGGAAACCGTAATCCTAACCCTAATCTTATCTTACTATCACAACTCAATTCAGAATCAATCTAATGTCCAACTCAAATTTTTCAAATCCGGTGGACTTATGCTTCAAATCATGTTGATTCACGAAGTTGAATTTAGTGTGCATGTAGTGAGATCATTGAAACCTTTAAATATAATAGTTTTTTCATGCACGGTTTCCATTCTATGCCCCAGGTAGGGATTCAACAGGTGTCCCTAAAATCCTGTAGGAGGTGGGATTCAACGTGCCACAAAATCATGATCGTTGCTTGGATTGATGAAGCATCGGCTCTGTTGGATTCAGGACATCGGGATAGTGCTAGGGTGGCCCTCTAATTTGGTTCCATGGAGAAGAGACCATTATTTTGGTCAATTTTGGAAACTAGGGTTTTGCTCAGTAAGTGAATGTGAAATTTTTGCACATAGGGGTCAAATTTGCATATTTCTTGACCGTGAAGGTGTGTCTAGTGTTCCCACATAACAGGTGCTTAAAAAAACTTGTACGACCCATCGAAAGCCCTTTTTTATGCACGATTTCCATTCTATGCCCCAGGTAGGGATTCAACAGGTGTCCTTGAAAGCCTGTTGGAGGTGGGATTCAACGTGCCACAAAATCATGACCGTTGCTCGGATCGATGAAATGTCGTCTCCTTTGGATTCAGGACATCAAGATAGTGCTAGGGTGGCCCTCTAATCTAGTTCCATGGAGAAGAGACCATTATTTTGGTCAATTTTGGAAACTAGGGTTTTGCTTAGTAAGTGAATGTGAAATTTTTGCACATGGGGGTCAAATTCGAATATTGCTCGACCGTGAAGGTGTGGCTAGAGTTCCCACATAACAGGTACCTAAACATGCTTGTACGACCCACTGAAAGCCCCTTTTTATGCATTGTTTCCATTCTATGCCCCGGGTAGGGATTCAATAGGTGTCCCTGAAGGCTTGTTGGAGGTGGGATTCAACATGCCACAGAACCATGACCGTTGCTCGGATCGATGAACCATTGGCTCTGTTGGATTCAGGACATCGGGATAGTGCTAGGGTGGCCCTCTAATCTAGTTCCATGGAGAAGAGACCATTATTTTGGTCAATTTTGGAAACTAGGGTTTTGCTCAGTAAGTGAATGTGAAAATTTTGCACATGTGGGTCAAATTCACATATTGCTCGACCGTGAAGGTTTGGCTAGTGTTCCCACATAATAGGTGCCTAAAAATGCTTATACAACCCACCGAAATCCCTTTTTTATGCACGGTTTCCATTCTATGCCCCGGGTAGGGATTCAATAGGTGTCCCTGAAAGCCTGTAGGAGGTGGGATTCAACATGCCACATAACCATGACCATTGCTTGGATCGACGAACTGTTAGCTCCATTGGATTCAGGACATCGGGATAGTGCTAGGCTGACCCTCTAATCTGGTTCCATGGAGAAGAGACCATTATTTTGGTCAATTTTGGAAACTAGGGTTTTGCTCAGTAAGTGAATGTGAAATTTTTGCACATGTGGGTCAAATTCACATATTGCTCGACTGTGAAGGTGTGGCTAGCGTTCCCACATAACACATGCCTAAATAAGCTTGCACGACCCATGGGAAGCCCTTTTTTATGCACGGTTTCCATTCTATGCCCCAGGTAGGGATTCAATAGGTGTCCTTGAAAGCATGTAAGAGGTGGGATTCAACGTGCCACAGAATCATGACCGTTGCTCGGATCGACAAACCGTCGGCTTCGTTGGACTCAAGACATCGGGATAGTGATAGGGTGGCCCTATAATCTGGTTCCATGGAGAAGAGACCATTATTTTGGTCAATTTTGGAAACTAGGTATGTACTCAGTAAGTGAATGTGAAATTTTTGCACATAGGGGTCAAATTCTCTTATTACTCGATTGTGAAGGTGTGGCTAGTGTTCCCACATAATACATGCCTAAAAAATCTTGCAAGAACCACCAAAAGTCTTTTTTGATGTATGGTTTCCATTCTATGCCCCAGGTTGGGATTCAACAGGTGTCCCTGAAAGTCTAGAGGAGGTGGGATTCAACGTGCCATAGAATCATGATCATTGCTCGGATCAACAAACCATCAGCTTCATTGGATTTCAGACACTGAGATAGTAGGGTAGCCCTCTAATTTGCTTCCATGGAGAAGAGACCATTATTTTGGTCAATTTTGGAAACTAGGGTTTTGCTCAGTAAGTGAATGTCCAATTTCTGCACATATGGGTCGGCTTTGCAGATTCCTTGACTGTGAATGCGTGGATAGCATTCCCACATGGAACCTGCCTAAACACACTTGCATGACCCACTGAAAGCCCTTTTTGATGCACGGTTTCCACTCTATGCCTCGGTTGGGGATTCAACGGGTGTCCCTAAAAGCCTGTGGGAGGTGGGATTCAACGTTCCATAGATTGATGACCATTGCTCGGATTGATGAACCGTCAGCTCCGTTGGATTCAATACATCGCGATAGTGCTGGAGTGGCCCTCTACTCTCGATCCATGGACAAGGGATCATTTTGTTTTGTCAATTTTGGAAACTAGGGTTTTGCTCAGTAAGTGAATGTGAAATTTTTGCACATAAAGGTCAGCTTGAAGGCGATTGTAGATCTTCCCCTCATATAAGAGATGTGAGCATTTGTACAATGATGCAAGAGGAGACAATTCCATTACATCAGTAACCATGTAATGGAACATGTTTATGTTTAGAAACAAGTGGCCATTCTAATACGCCATTATTACAAAATATATATATCTTCACGCTACAAATGCTTCGAAAATGCCATGTACATTAATCACACATAACTTTCATCTCTTTCAAAGTTGTTACTCGAGGCCATTCATCAAATGCCATGTACATTAACAAAATGATAAAATAATGTGCAGGACATACATAATGTGCAGGATATAGTCATAACCATTATTTCGAATCAACCTTATAATACTTGGATACTTTTAGGTTTGATGTGTATCCCATGTATTCGTTAGATGAAAGACATCATGCCAAAAAATAATTTTATTTATGTAGACCACACTGGTGCATCATTTAAGTGTGTCAACTTTGTGCATCCTTTAAACGTTTGTTAGGTTGTTATGTGGGTAAGGTGATTTTGTATTCCACCAAGTTGGATCAGTTGCTTAGCTGTGCTAGGTGCTTAAATGTGTATTAGACCTATGTTCCATTTTTTTTAATACAATTTGACATTGTTAATATAACATTGTATATGCAATTGGATCATGGGAAAAAACAATTAAAATGTATAGTTTTGTCATTACGTAATTTATTGTAATTGTGCATTGTTCTCAAATTTATAACTGATATCTCCATACAATCGTAAAATCTATAAAAAATTGGGAACATTACACATAGATACATTCTTCGCCACACATGTATAATCACACTTAAAAGACTGAACCATGAATATCTCAAGAGCCTTGATATGAAATATTTTTTATATTATGAAAGTTATAATACAAAAATAGAAGGCCTATCTATGGCTTGTCAATGTACATGTATCAAAAACATATTTTATGTACATGTGCAAAAAAAAGTACATCTGTCCTGGACCGCGCCCCTATACTCTAACTCCGGAATGTACATAAAAATACATATTTGTCCTGGACTAACACATCAAAATTCTAACTTTCTCTTGTTTTTCCCAGACCCTGATGCTCTTCAGCTCTGTCTATGACCACTGTGCATCTCTGGTGACTGCAAATCAATGACATGATTTCTTGATTAGGCCCACTGAACTAGTATTGTCCATCAATAACAAAGTTTGAAAATTTAAAATATGACTCAATTGTAAATGAAACAGAGACTCACTGCATCCGTGGGGGGTATAGGTGCCTATGGTGTCGAGGGTGTAGGTGCCTCTGCTGTCCTCCACCTTGCAGTGAGCCTCTATGCCATGCTTCTCTACGAATAAAAAAATTGTCAATTATCTCAAGAATTGTCAACATGTACATGAATGAGAAAGTACTAATCAATTATGTAAAAAATGAACATCTCACCGAAAAAACCATTTCTAGGGGATGAGGTTGATACTCTTCAGTAGTAAGAGGAGCCGTAGGTTGAACATCAACCTCAGTTGCATGCACTAATGGACCAGGGTGTGGCTACATTCACCAAATGATTAAATAGTTAGACATCGTGCATGTCTAGAAACAATACAAATGAAATGTACAATTACAAATATTCAATTAGATGTACCTCACTGTGACTTATCCCTATTGTAGATGCGGCATTGACAGCAGCATCAACAATCCCGCTAAGGTCTAGCACAGATGACTCTACATCCTGATGTTGTAAACATGCAAAAATAACATTAAGAAAAACCACTTGTAAAGTGAATTCATAGCTAACCAACAACTGCCATTAGAAGTGTGTACATTACTGTGGGATGAGTAGGTTGATCCTCATGTACACCTACTTTGTTCAGGGAAGCGGGACCTATTCTGGTGTAAACAACCCTCTTATCTATGTTTGGACTATGGGGAGATCCAAATCAAAGAGGCAGTGCAGGGATCTGCGATGACGTCTGCATTCATAAAGTGTTAACATAGTTAGACATGGATTTGAATGGGATGGAATATTATGTACTGAAAAAATAACATGTTGTAATATACTTACCCCTTCCTGGGACATATCTCCATCATGGGAGTGACTGCTTCCATTAACTTCTTGCCCCTCTTCAGATGCCTCTTCAGATGCCTCTAGCATCTGCAAGTTTAAAAATTATATTTACATTAGCGATCTATAAAGGAGTGTATAGTAAGAAATTTAAATAATTTGAACAAGATTCAATCATAACACATGTACTTACATTCTTCAAGTAGTCGTAAATTCCACCTTGGACTACATCGTTGATATCAATGTCTCCAGCATCATGTTCTAAGTGGGGTTCCTGCAACTTCAAAAATTGTAAATATTAGACATTTGAATAAATTAATCAAGACTAACACATGCAATAACAAAATTACATGTAATAACAAAATGACAAGTGTTTAAATATTACCTCAATTGTGGTTCTTTGGGCCTCGGGTACAACCACACCGGGTGTAATACCACCTTCATGAGAGGCATCAATCTCCTGCAAGAGTAAATATTGCATATATATTACGAATATTTTAATATGTTAGATATAGTATGGAACAATTAAAAATTGAACAATAACAGAGTTTTAAAACAATGTCCTTACCTGACCACCAGTCATCGTAGTGGTACCATGTCTTGGTCCAGGACCATAATAGGGTCCCCCACATGATGTGCAGACGTGTGGCTCGCTCTGAGGCACATGGGATGTCGGTCTATCCCCACCAATAAATGTCCCTCCACCACCAAAAGCTGGTGGTTGTACACCAACATAGGAAGAGGGCACTCTCTGGTCAATAGTGGTCGTGTGTCGAGAGACCATCTCAGCTAGAGTAAAAAATGCCTCCTATGTCTGGGAAACCATGTCACGTGCAGGAGGGATGTTTGCCCTCGGTAGCTGGGCACAGGGTGCAGGTATCTATGGATTAGCATCTTTATGCTTAGCATGGGGTCGGTGTTGGGGTATCCCCCTACCAACTCCCTGGAATCCCAACATGTCAAAATAGTTGACATGTTTCCCCATCACAAACTCTGCATACAATTTTCGAAGGAAGTACATCGGTACTTCCCTATTGTTGTGAGGGGGAATGTCAAAAGCCATGTACCACCTATCCATCCAATTGTCTTTGATGGGTGGAAAAGTGCACCACTCAATAGAAATATGTGGCTTGCTGATCTCCGAAATGTCATCCGTCCCAGGCAGTCTAAACAATGAATATATGGCTTGTTTTGTTATTTTCATCTTTTTTACCTCATTGTAACTTAACCCATCAGCATATTGTTGTCTTTTCCTCTCCTTGTAAGATGCGATGCTATATAAAGCATCGTTTGATCTCGCGATCGTATCAACAATAGACAACAATGAATCTGACAAGGAGTGGCAAAGATCATCTTCAGCTCTCCAAGTTGAACCAAGCTCTCTCAAATGGACAATAAATCTCAGTATCTCCACATTGTTATGATCCATAGTAGCCACTACAATCATAAATACAAATAAAATATCATTAGAAATATAAACACATGATATAATGACATATCTAAGAACTAAAAACTGTATAACTAATGACATATAAACTAAATCTATCATGTAAATTTAAAAATTGATTTTGAATTTTACAGTAAAGAATAAGCATTTAACATTTTTCATTTCATATTTATGTCCTAAAGTCAAGTATTAATTCCAATTTTTAAGTACATGCATGTGTACACAAAGTGTCTTGAGTGCATATGTTGATTGCAAAGCTCCTCTAGCTTATTTTAAGGCTTGGATTATGAAGTTTCGTCGAAATTGTGAGGTGCTGATTTTTGCCTTTGTAGGACCAGCTCCCAAATTGCGGGTAGAGGAAACAACTACACCCTAGAATAGGCAGCATAATGTGCTATTGATGAATACAATCCCAATATAGGCAACGGTTTTGTTAGATATGTAATTACTTGTTGTAGTGTGATGTTTTTTGGACTCCAAAGACTATTTAGCATAACTTTATGGATTTTATGGTTGCCAGAGTTATACGGGATTAAATATCATGTATGATCTAGTATGTGATTGGCATGTTTAATCAAATACATCAACCTACCTATGTATCTTCACGTTCATAGAGTCTATTATTGAACTTTGTTGTCTTGACCTTAACCAAAAAGAACCCTTCGTTCAAGATGAAATATTTGTTAAAAGCATGGGAAGCTTCTACACCTTATTTTGGCACTTGGATTGGGAAGTTTCATCAAAACTATAAGGTGTTTATTGATGTTCTTGAAAAAGCAACTTCGAGAAGTTTCATCAAAATTATGAGGTGTTTATTTGTGGATTTTGGTATGGATTCACAAGGATCCTTGTGAATTTGCATATGGAAATGGTGAAATTCATTTGTTTTTTGAGTTAATTGGGGTTTTGGTTTCCATTGGGCATGGGAATTTTGGGTATGAATTTTGTTAAATAATCAAAATTATTTAATTTTTATCATTAAATTGGGGAATTGGTTTCAATTGGCCAATTACATTGGGGTTCTTGTTTCCATTGGCCAATTCCATTGGGTTTTTGTTTCAATTGAACATAATTTAATTTAATATGGTTTAATTTTTCAATCTAGGGCAAATAAATTGATGAAGAAAGAGAAAAAAACATGAAAATAAATGAGGAAAATACCTCACAAAGGGGAGGTTTATCCAAAGGTGGAGATGGAGGGATTTGGCACACCCAAAATTGCGTTTGCCCAGTTGAGATTTGCTCCTCCTTGGTCCAATAGCCGCGCGGTGAGGAGAAAAAGACGGCCTCAACCAATTTAGAAAAAAAACAGGCTTTCCAAATCGTGCCTCTGTTTTAGTGTATGAAATCGCGCGCACGGTTTTGTTCACTAAAATGGAGGCCCGATTTGTCTTACTATACTAATTGGCATGCCTATTGCCAACCTTGGGACTAGGCTTAGCAAGTTCGGGATTGCTTGGGATGATTTTTTTTTTTGGATTAAGAGTGATTGGTTTCACTCCACCATTGCATCTAAAAGGTCCCTCAACTTCTTGCACACACCCATAAGTGACATTCCTCTTTTCACTTTCAATGGAGTTTATTGGGCCAGAACGAGACCCAAGCCGTAGTTGCAAGAGCATGGTCCCTTCCACAAGAGGAGAACAGCTGAACCTAAAGCAGCAAAGCTAGGTAAGTCTCTTTTAAATATTTTCCACTGCCCCTACTGAAAAAGAGCGAGAGTAGCTAGTATAGCAAATTAAGAAACAAAATAAGTACTATAGCCTAGAATAATAAAGATATAACTGTTTTGCTGTGCATATTTTGAAAGGAGCAGTCTAACGCTTCGACGATTTCACTCGGAGTGTTAGACTACTCCTAACAGCTGTTACCTTCTTCGTCACATAGTAACATGGCTGAGGTCATTAATTTTCTTGGGTGGTATGCATCAGTACTCTGTGCGAACTCCATTTAATTAGATGGATTTGAATTTAAATTTTAAATCGAAACAGTCTTGTCACGCAAACCAATTTTAAATTTGAATTCTCCCTGTTGGCTTATGATGTTTAGGAGCAGAGCATCATTCCATTGTTGTTTCCTCCATATCTGCATGTGCAATCGTCGATTAGACACAGGTGCTTTGATGCAGGTGCCATATCATTCTTTGTTGTAATCGGCTCCTCCCAAGCCCAATAAGGGGGCGCCTTTAGGTTATAATTTCTCTTTTTTTACAGCTTTCAATCAAAGTATTTTTTCCTTGTTGTCTACATTAATAATCAAAATCTGTTGTAGAGAGAGGCGAGCAGGTAAGGCAAGCTCTGGAATTCCTTTATTCGTACATATGGACCAAATCGGTTCGTTGCCAGCCTGCACAATGAGATTGAAGGAAGTTGGATGGCACACGAGCTAGAGTAAGCGCTTTGTTTCTATGGAAAGGGAATATAGGGCTTGATTATATGCAATACGTTGTTGTGTCATCATGTTTCTGTGTTTCACCCAGGGAATTGATAAAATAATTCTCTTCCATTATATCATAAACTTAGAGATATAACTCAAGGGTCAAGCTGTTTAGGATATTTGGATTCTAAGTGTATACAAAGATAGCATGCAAGCAATCTTTGTTGCAGTGCGGCTGCGTAGAAGGGTTTTCACATCCTTTGGATATGGCACATAAATCTATAATAGATTGAAGATCTTTGCAAATTAAGGGAACTGCTAACGGCTGAGGGTGGGTCACGGATTGAGATGGGGCATCATGGTTTTCTTACTCCATCTTTAGTTATAATAAGGGTGTTCAACGGAGAATTGGATGTATTGGTTTCAAGCTCATGGATTTTTTATTTTTTTTTTTAGTGAAAATCCATTTTTTTGTCATCACCTGTTGGAAGGAATTGGTTTGTGTACTATGATTTTAGTTGTTTATATTGAATGAATCTTGAGTCATATTCATAATGTGGATATATTCTCTTTTTCATTTTATTTTTTCTCATTCTATGATTCCCATATGACTAATTCACATTCATTTATATTTAAATGACAGACGTTCCAGACTTGGATTAGTAATCTTGATTAATTTTTTTTAAAATAAAATATAATCTAAATTCAATAAAAACTTAATTACTTGTAAACTTTTTTATCCTTACAACTTTAATTAACTTATTTATTCTTAAATTATGATGAACTAGAAAAATAAAACATGTAAAATCAATAAAAACTTAATTACACATAAACTTTTTTATTCCTACAACCCTAATTAACTTATTTATACTTATGTTATGATAAACTGAAAAAGTAAAACAGGTACATAAATCATAACATTTGTATGATATTTTAGGATACTCTTTAAGGTTAAGCTTGCCAAAAATGTAAAATAGAGATAATAAAAATTCTTTACAATAGTTATATAATAATTAAATTTTACAAGTAATTTATTTGAAAGTGTAAAAAAAATAAGAATATTACTAATTATTATAAAAATATTTTTATAAAATATTGAAAATTTTAAAAGTATTATATACATTCTAATCAATTTTGTTATATTTTGAGTTAAATATTTTTTTGAAACATATTCCATGCTATATATAATAGTCTATAGAAAAATAAATCAATATTGTTAGTCTTTATAGTTTGAGGAACCATTTATGTAAACAAATTAATATTGTTGATCTTTATAGTTTGAGAAACATGTAGAAAAAAAATGATGATAAACACTATAATTTATGGAAAATAGGGTTTACAATTTTTTTAAGATTTTAGTTAATGCTAGAACTTAACTTATAGAAAACTTTTCAACTTTTAAAGATTAAAAATAATCAATGTTTACAACAAATATGTATCGATTGATTTTTCCATTTAACAAAGAATATTATGAATAGCAAGCAAATTTTGATGGTTTTTAAAGATATATGTGATATAATTTAAATTCTATATAATGAACCTAGACAGCGTAATGCATTAAGAGAACAAGAGAGAATTGATTGATTGTTGTGTTAAACATGGTTACCAATTAGATTTTGCATGTTACATTTGAGGTCTATATCTTGCAACAACAAATCTCCCAATATCATCTCACATAAGCTGTCATCTTCAATAATTTATTCTACTAGTAGATTGGTGCAGGTACTCCATAATCTTGATGGTATAGTTCTTAGCATTGTTAACTTGCATTCTCTTATCGAAGTAGAGGAGAAAGTAGCCTTGTAGGATTGCCTTAGAATTAAGTATCCGATGAAGGTTGAGTAGCTCTTGTGTGATGACTTTAACAATGTGGAGTATGAGGAATCGCAAGAGTGATTCAAAAGGAAATGCTCAACTCAACTAACAATGATCTATTAGATCTAAAGCTAAAGCTAAATCCATTGATGTGTTAAATCACCAATGATTTCATTGAATATCACCGATGTAAGAACACCACAGGGCTGATGCACAATCATGGACTCCTTTAAGGACACTTTAGATGCCACATAATACTAGAATAAATGGAAAACTCTGATTTTAGGTGACAATTAGGGGTACTTCCCTAATTTATTTGAAGATGAAGTAAAAAGAGAAAAGATAGGTAATTGAATCAGCTTTCATAATATATAGGGATTATGCAGAGAAAATGTGTGCAAATGATTATAAAA
>LPNX010790150.1:0-11354 GCA_001517045.1 Pseudotsuga menziesii | reverse complement strand
TTTTTTTTTTTTTTTTTTTTTTTTTTTTTTTTATTATTTACAAGCGTCTATATATTTTCTATTATAGAATATTGTCATTTATTACATTGGTTCATCTGTAAATCTCATCAAACGGTCTCGTATCGGCGAAGCAACTGTCCCAAACTTCATCTACAATTTTTGCTGCATGTTCTTTGCTTTGGCAGTTGGGGTTCCCAGAAACACTAATTATAGCCCTCCTTCTAACACAATCTTGGTGTCCCCTTGCCACATGGAACCCTGTCCTAAAACCTCTTCTCTTGAACTCTTCCCAAAACCTGCATTCCCCACTTAACGAAGAGGCTCTGATTTCAGAACATGCATGATGCTTCAGATTTAACCAATCTACTTGCCATTTTAGATCATCGAAATAATGAATTAATTCATGCGAAAGCGTATCTTCTAAATGCCATTTATCACGTAACCTGTTCTGGCACAATAGGATTCCCAATTCAGGATGAAAGCCACCGCCCTTCCAGTCGGGACAGTAATCGCAGATGATCTTCGAATCGTCGAATTTACTGTCGCTACCCTTATTAAGTTTCGTAATAGCTTGTACCATAAAGCGAACTGTGGGAGAGTATTTAAGCATCCAATCTCGATACTCATAACATTTCAGACATTCCTTTTTTAGATCTCGAGCTTTAGAGTCGTCTTCGTATCGAGTTTTCTCCTCCGGTGTCAAGCCTATACCAGTCTTGTACTGCATGGTCCGTCTCCACCACTCAAACCCAGCATTATCCCCACTGCTATTCATATCGTGCCAAAAAAAATAAAATCGGTACTACCAGCTTTCCTTGGTTTTGGTTGTACAAATTATGCCTTACTCTTCTGATCATTCTGATACTAGAACTCTTATTTTTCTTATTTGTTCGCATCGTCATAAATGATAATTGGCGAAAACGCGCCAAAAAGTGAAAAAGTGAGAACTACTTGGAAAAAAAAAAGTTTGATATTATAGGTATTATTGCTCAAATAGGTACAATATAGTTGTAGGCATAAAAATTAGATTAGCAGAACCCTTTTCCATTTCATTAACATGTCTAGTTCAATATTTGGCCCACTTACGGGTTTTTTGGAGCGTGTCAATTCACTCAATGCGCCCTACCAAGCATTATCATATGACGAACAAAAGGCCATGACTATTTGGCAAAGAGTCAAATTCTACAACTGGACTTTTGAATTGTGTGCTCTAGGTGTGTTGTTCTTGGTTTATGCTTTCTACAAATTTGGTAACTCCGTTAATTTGAAGCGCGGAAATCAGATTTTCCAATCTTTGCATTCATTTTTGGCCAACGACTTAAAGTTCTCCCGTGTAGGGTTCAATATCAATGATTCCAAAATCTTTACAGTGGAACACCAAAATACATGGTTCTCTTCTTTTGCTACCGGTAGATCCGCCATCAAGAGCATCAACCTAAACCTTCATCTGGTAGCCCGTAGCAACCCTTTCTCTATGTGTCTAGAGTACCTGCTTGGATTTTTTTTTGCAAGTTTGAAAAGTAAGCAATTGGAAGAATTTATGGAGATCGTGATCAAGCCAAATGGTATTTTAGTTACTAGTGAATCTGCTCATCCTAACAAGAATGCGCATGAAATTTTGACCAAATTTAGATTTGTCACTTCTATTGTTAACAAAGAATTCATGAATCAAGCTAGAACTGAAAACTATTTCCTGTCTATTGCACACACCAGTGAAAACGATAAACTACCAAATAACTTCGTCTACATGTCCGATGTTAATCAATTATCAGGGTTCATGTTTCATTACTCCAAGCCCTATGAGGTTTTGTCCCAAGCTGGTAATCTTTTGAAATATATAAGTTTCACCGATTTGCCTGTCAACCCGCCACGCGATGATAAAGAATGGGAATCTTCAATTGAACCAAAGGCTATCATTCGTTGCGCTGTTCCCCAAAATGAGAATGAATTGAAGTTGTTAAACCAAATTATTTCCTTAGTCGTAGAAATCTACGATGGGTTCACTCAAGATTTAGTCCAACAGTCTCCAAACTTATTCATTACCAACGACATCTTGAAAAGAACTACCAACTTGCGTCAGCAAGAACTGAACAAGATTAAAAAGTTTATGAAAGAAACTGAATTGGAATTGGCAAAGGAGAAGAAATTAGAATTGGAAAAAGCCAAAAGACGTCAATTGAAGGCCTCTGGTCAACAAGAAAAGGTAGATCAAAAAATGAAAGAGAAAAGAGAAAGACGTCTCAGAAACAAGCAAAGAACAAGATTTCAGTAAGAACCACTTTGTTCTTCTTTCCTCCTTATAATTTTCTGAACCTCTTCAGTTTTTGTATACGAACGTTTTCCATGTATCCATACATTTAAATAGTAAGTATGTAAATTGGTATGTGGTGTTTTGAATTGCGATGTTGCCTATATACAAGATTGTACGCTATCTGAATACATACTCTTTACCAATCAAATGTCAAGACCGGGGATCTTAACCTCTTCGATAGTAATCCCAGAATCCAATAATCCCTTCTTTTCCTCTTTTGGCTTCTCTTCTTTCTTGTGGCTAAAAACAGATTCTTTACGTAACTCCATGTTCTTTTGAACTTCCGTTTCATGACGTTTGGAGAGCTGTTGACGGTCTTCCTCTAGCTTTGCCTCACGTGTTTGGTATTGTTTTAACAGTTCCGTATTTATGTCGTGTTCTTCGCTGAGTATGTATTTTGCACCATTGAAGTTATGTAAATAGTTTCTCATTAAAGATGGTTTGACATTTGCAACTTGTCCTTTATATAATTGAAATCGCGGGAAATCCTTCAGGACTTGAACCTTGACCCTGTGGGTTCTCTTTGTCAGAGCGCTCAGACACACCTGGGTGCAATGTAGCATCTTTGGTCGACCTGTTTCGTTCGTTATTTAGTTAGCCTTTTATATTCCTTACGGTATAACGTAACTTAACTGCCCTTTGAGTTTGCTTTTTCATCGGAAAGAACAAATGAACTAAAAACTTGCAATAATAAACAAAAAAAATACAAAATAACGTGGATGTATTAAACCAAAAACAGGATAAGACAACTCTAAAGCTGTCAAACAGAGATCTAACGGATTGAACCATGTCCAAAGTAATGAAACCCAGCAACGGAAAAGGTTCTAGAAAGAGTTCAAAAGCAGCCACACCTGATACTAAAAATTTCTTTCATGCAAAGAAAAAGGATCCGGTGAACCAAGATAAAGCAAATAATGCTTCTCAAATTACGCCAACAGTGCCACATTCTCATCCATCAGATATGGTTATCCCTGACCATTTAGCAGAATTGATTCCTGAGCTGTATTCTTTCCAACAACTGGTGGATTCCGAGAAAAGATTAGATCATTTTATTCATCTGCGAAACTTACATATGAAGCGAATGGTTGCGCAGTGGGAGAGGTCAAAGCTATCCCAAGAGTTTCTTTATCCTCATTTAAATTTTCCAAATGTAAAATTTCTCCGAATCTTCATTTCAAATGTTAGTGAAAACCAACCCTGGCAAATGGACACAAACAATGAGGCTGACCTTATGGCACTGGAGAATGCCACTTGGACGATGAGAATCGAAGGTCGATTATTGGACAATGTGCAAGCTAATGATCCAGCAAGAGAAAAATTTAGCTCATTCATAGAATCGATAGTGGTAGACTTCAAAAATAAGGAAAACGATAATGTGCCATCGACTAAATTTAATGCGGCCCCTGAAGAAAATGCCACCGAAGGACCCAGTGATAAGAAATTGAACTTAAACTTACCGTTACAATTTTCACTGCCGAATGGTGACAACTCTACTACGACTAATACCGTCCAAAATAATGCCACGATGGGGGAGGAGACTGCCAAAAAGGATATGAGCTCTACAACTCCAAAACTAGAATCAGTGAAATGGCAGTATGACCCGAATAATCCTGTAGACTTCGATGGTCTCGATATTAAGAGGGTAGGGTCTGAAAATGTAGAATGCACTATAAGCATCCTGCGAAAGTCATCCCCAGAAGAGCCATTTATGAGCTACTCTCCACAACTAACCGCAATAATAGGATTGAAGAGCGGTACATCACATGATGCAATATTTTCCATATATAACTACATCCATTTAAATGAATTGCTTACCAATGATGAGTCTGCATTCGAAAATTTGATGGGCAACAGGAACAATCACAATAGCAACACCAGTACTAGTAAGATGCTTGATGCAGCCTCCAGTCAAGTTTCTATTGTAAAATTAGACACTCAGCTTATTACCTTATTACCCAGCAGTCTTAAAGAATCTTCTCCAGATACAATGAAATTAACAGATTTACTGTCCCTTATCAATAGTACTCACCTGCTCCCATTACAGCCAATTGAAATTGATTACACAGTACGCGTTGATAAAGCTTCCACTTATGGTGAGTTGGTTCTTGATATTGAAGTACCTGATGTCAACGCTCTAAAATTCAATAATACACAAAGAGAAAGTCAAATTGGGGCTGCTGAATTGAATGAAAATGTCAGGGAATTGGAACAAATCAAACCCAAAATAGCTTTACAGGACAAAGAAATAACGTCCGTTCTCTCGAATCTACACGAGAGCAACAAACGATACCGTTTCTTCAAGAAAATTAGTGAGGACCCAGTTAAAGCATTAAATGAATGCATTGCTTCTACCTCGAACGCTTTGAAAGTTTTATCGGGAGATGAGGGCTATAATGAAGATATGGTAAGGCGGGCTAACTTTTACAAGGAAAATGAAGCTATGTTGCGCGAGAATATAGAAGTCATATTATCAAATGGACGAATGTAGGCTTCTTTACATTGATACACAATAGACTGAAGATTTATGTAGTTTTCTTTGTATATAAACTCTAGATAGGAAAAGAAAGGTCACCATTCATTTATAATAATCAAAGACGAACAGACAATGTTGATTTGTTTATAGCGCCTACAAGTAATGGCGGCTGTCTGACTCCATTGTCTCTTTCTAAGAAAAGCGCTGAAAATTTTCTACTGGAAATTTCATAATATGAAAAAGTAGTAGAGATGAGGGCCACTTAAACACAATAAGCATATAAGGAACCAAGGGAAAAGCAACAAATGAGTGCTAACAATGGTGTCACTGGCAAACTCTCTAGTAGAGTCATGAATATGAAGTTTATGAAATTTGGTAAGACGGATGACGAAGAGAGTTCCAACTCCAATACGCCGTCTAATATCAACTCAGATGTGGAACCTATAGAGCAGAAAGGTAAACTCTTTGGTCTGGATGACTCAGCGTGGGACCTCAATAGCTACAAAGATGATTTAAAAAAAATTTCAGGTAAGGAGAAGAAAAAGGTGAAAAGAGTAGTATATAAGAAGCGACCCAATCTCATAATCTCCAACGTTGGTTACAGTGAACTGCGAAAACCTGAGGGTGTGATAAGTGGGAGAAAAACCTTTGGTGATAATTCTGATGATATTGGTTCCAGGAAGAGAAAGTTTGATGAAGGCGAACAAAATGAAGACGAGAAAAGGGATGCTAAGGATAAGGAATTTACAGGGAGCCAAGACGATGGAGAGGATGAATATGACCTAGATAAATTATTTAAGGATAGCATCAAAAAGAAAAAGACCAACCATAATGGTAAAAATAAAAATAGAAATTCAAAAAAGTAGCGCAGACAATGCACCAGCAGAAGTACGTATTCGTATATAATAATGAGAACATAATATAAAGCATTGTGTAGTATTTTTTTCGTATTTGTCATAAACCATAAGGGCTGCCGTCCTTTCTATTACACTCAATTCCAAAACATATACAAAAACATGTCAATACACCACTTCTAATTTATCAGATAAATCTCTATCATCAATATCATTGAGATCGTTTTTGTATCTTTGCGTTTTTTTTCATAGCTTGAGTGTCGTCACTCTCCTTTTCGCTACTTTATTATTGCTACCTCATAACTTTCTCTCAAGCTCAAGCATCATCTATTTCTCGAAAAGTTGCGTTGGTGATCTCAAACTCTGCCTCTCCAGTATTAATAATGTTACTTTCAGTACATAAGACTTCAGTTCCATTCACAGAACTCGTCTCATGCACGCCATGCACTTTTATGGAATCTACGCTAGGTACAGATATTTTTGTACCGTGGTTGCCAAACAAAGTTGTTTGATGTAAGTCTTCATCAATTACGTAGGGTGAAGAGATGGTGTCTCTTTTCATTAGAAAATTGTCCTTCGCGTAATTGAAAAGCATGGAATGCAAATTGTGCTTATAGGAGAACTGTAAAATGTAAGAAAGCAGCACAATAAGGATGAAGTTGGTGAAAAATTTAGAGATTTTTTGTTTCATTGAGGTGTAGTTGGCGTAGTTAAGCGGTAATTTTATTATGTGGATAGTGTTGGCTGCCGAAACACTCGCCACATATGTAGAGTCCGGAGAAATAGTGACCTCTGTAATGGCAAAACTATGAGCTTGTTTGAATATTTTAGACATTGACAGGTCTTTTAGTTTCACAAGAGCTATGGAATTGTCGTTACTTGCCAGTACCGCCAATTCACCCTTCATGTCGACATCCATAGAAGTAATCCCTTTGAATCTGTTTGTCACTTGTTTGGATCTTAATACGGAAGTGTTTCCTGATTTGATGCTTATTTTGGTCAGCACAATACCTTTCCCTTTTTTTAAAGAGGCTGCTATCAATACTGTGTCATCGGCTATGAAGTTTATTTTAGATAAACTCCAATTCTTATCAAAATCTGTTTTCCTAGCAATGCAACTTCCAGTCACTGTTGAAATCACTTCCAAGCTAGAACCGGTGATATAAGCAACAACCTTACCATCAGTGGAAAAGTGTAAATCCTTTACTTCACCCCTAGTCTCGATCTCAAACTTCTCTGTCAAGTCGCTCGGGTCAATGATTCTCATTATAGCAGGTACTTTAGATGATGCGATAGCTGCAACGGTACCTTCTCGTGAAATATAAACCAGCTTCGTGTAGTCATCCGCATTTGTAGATGCGTCAAAGTCTACACTAGTGAGGAACTCCAATTGATCATTCACTTTATCGTATTTAAATTTTCTCAAGTGCTTATTACCTTTACCTTGGGCAATCTTAGTGCTATTTTCATTGCAGCCAACCAAAATGATACCCTTGGAAGCGTCAATTGCAGTAGGAGAGTCGTCATTGTCTTCCAATGCAAACTCGCTCAATATATGAAACTGTTCCTTCTCAGTATCTTTGGTAGGATCCACGCGCAAGACCGTCAGCTTGTTTGGTATGCCATTGTTTCCTTCTCCTCCACCGCCTGCCACAAGTAATGTGTCGTTATTCAAAAATTTTGCACCGTACGCAGGATACCCGACGTTATAACTAGCTGTCACGAACTTCATAGTGGCTCGATTGTATCTCAACCTTGTTATATATCTGTATTTCTATCACGTATCCTTCTAGGTTTCTGTACACGTTTTTGAATTTTTTGGATTTTTTTTTTTCAACTTTTCTTTTTTCCCTCATTCTTACTCTATTGTCATCACCATTCAAGATAAAGATAATAACTAGCTTTGAGAAATTAGACCAGACGCAGTGGAAGGCTGAATACATGCCTGTGTGAGGGTGGTGCCAATGACCAGTACATTACATACGACAAAGAAAGTGCTTTCCATTCAATCACACGTCATACATGGCTACGTGGGAAACAAGGCCGCTACGTTCCCACTTCAATACAGAGGTTGGGATGTGGACGTATTGAACACAGTTCAGTTTTCTAACCACTCGGGGTACGCCCACTTCACAGGCTTCAAATGCAGCACTGAGGAGTTGGTAGACATTGTAGAGAAGGGCTTGATTGGGTCTCTTAGAATCAAGTATGATGCCGTACTTAGTGGCTATTTACCCAATGTTCAAGCCCTGCAAAAGGTCGCAGGAATAGTGGGTCAATTATGTGAGGGGAGTGAAAACGTCAAGTGGATTTTAGATCCTGTACTGGGCGATAATGGAAGGCTGTACGTGGATCGAGAATGTGTTGCGGTATACCAAGACATTTTACAAAACTTCAAAATTTTTTTGGCCACACCAAATCAGTTTGAAATGGAACTGTTGGTGGGGATGTCAATTCGTACCTTAGACGACGCTAAGCAGGCATTTAAACTATTTCATAAAAAATACCCTCGAGTAAGCCGAATAGTTGTCACTAGTCTGGAATTATCTGAATTCCTGAGCAATGACACTTACGTAGTAGCAGGGTTTGATTGCTCTGCCAGTGAAGAAATATTCTTCTATGAAATCCCCAAGATCAACGCAAAATTTAGTGGAAGTGGTGATTTAATCAGCGCCATGCTCACTGACTCGTTACTAGGCGACCGCCGCTGCACACAGCTGTCATTAAGCGCATCCTTGGGCCAAGTGCTGTGGCTCGTCACCAGTATCCTACAAAAAACGTATGATTTAAACATAGCTGAGCGGGGCCCACAAGATTCCACGATAGATATCAAGGATTTAAAGCTGATTCAGTGTAGAGACATCCTAAAGCAAGATCTCATACCCTCCATTGGCAAGCCAGAAACCATTAAAATATGATTCTTACGAAACGGTATGCTCCTTCCTCATTGGGGTGCGGCTGCTGCAGGAACCTGCCTAAATAGGAAAATACATTCCTGATTTGGAAACTGTAGGCACACGACGCGTCCCTTTGGAGAAGATCGATCCTTCTTTGGGTCTTTCAATTTGATTGGAAAAAAAATATTTAAAAAAATAGAAGAAAAATATAGAATATATAGAATATATAGAATCAACTACTGCAGTAGATAAATAAAGAAGACTATTCATATTCAGTATCACAATTGAAAGATTATTACAATTTGTATACATTGGTTCCCGATGAAGAGCTTTTTTCTTTATCTTTATGTGGCATTCATGTTTAGTTGCATAACGGCTCTGCCATTACCTGTGGATAACAAAAGGGCTTCTTCAGACTCCTTAGACCTAAAGAAAAAATACGCACCAGACCCTCCTATTACACATAATGTAAACATCGGAATTGTTTTCACAGATCCTGAAAGTTCGGAAGAGGCCGGCCGTCTCATAACAATAGACTTATACGGGACTATGGTGCCCAAGACAGTAATGACTTTTTGCCAGTATGTTGATAGTGTAAAAGATCGCCTTGCTTCTCGTCACAGTTACTCGCCAGAACGCGATTTTGATAAAATTCTACCGAATGGAGCTATAGAAGGTAGCTCCGTTTCTTCCTCCTCTATTGAAGAAACGGAAATGTTGGCTCCAAAACTCCCGGAAGAAAATCATAGTTTAATTCATGATAGGCCAGGCAGAGTTTCCATGATTAAGGACGATAAGGGTCTTAAGTTTATAATTGAGACCAGTGAGACGCCACTTGAAGGTGAAAGTGTTGTGTTTGGCCAAGTTACCGCCGGGTTAAAAGATCTGATGGATAAACTAGCTAATGTGAAAACTGACGAAAATGGCAAACCAGAGCAACCAATAACAATAGGTTACATTTCATCCCAGGAACACAGGGTTCAGCATGCAAAGGAAGCTCACGAAAAGTATTTACAAAGGCTTCAAGATTACCAAAACGGCGATTTGGAGAAAGGTATTACCTTGAAGAATTATTTATACCAGGGTAGTCAAAGAAAGTTAGAAGACGCAAAATATAATCAGCTTCACCATCCTTTACCAAAGATTATGCTTGGTATTTCGGTATTGTTACTTTTCTACGTTTTGGCCAAGTACAGGAAAAGAATATTCAACAGATCGTCTAAAATAGTTTCTATTAGAGAGGATTAAAATGTTTCGATCCATCCGCTTAATATTCATTCATTTTGTATCACATACATACGTATAAATATACATAACTTACCTCGTCTTTATTATGCCAACCATCATTCCAGGGTTTTACGTAACAGTTCCTCTATGGATTCCTTTTCTAGGTACTTCCCAATCAGCACAATTTTACACTCTTTATTGGATCCGTCATATTTGCCTGGAAAGACATCGTAGGTGTCGCGGACGCCTTGGATTACACGAGCAATGGGGTTCTCTCCTTCAATAAGTATCAGACCTTTAGTTCTTTGTACTTCCCAATCACGGCCGTCATCTCGGCGACGCCCTCCCAGCACTGTCATGGCTCCAAAATTCTTCCACAATAAAGGTTGCAAAAATTGCTTAATAAACTTATTATTATATTCTTCCTCGTTTTTTAATGGTCTGAAAGTAAGCATTATTGTGCCCATTCGATCATCATGAATGGTACCGTTTCCGCTACCACTATCTAAGATGTCAGATATCCGTACACTGTCGTATGCATGAATATCTAGTAAATTTTGAATCGGGGTATCACTATACTTGGTGAAGAACATCGGTGCGATAGAATTTATTTCCCGTACTCTTTCTTTTAATTGTTTGACCATTTCTGGTGAATGTTCGATAGTATCGTATTTGTTCATTATAATTCGATCAGCCATGGCTAGTTGGAAGTGTGCAATAGTCAGATTCCCCTCCAAACCAACTTTGTCACCATGCCAGTGGGCATCGATGGAAATATCATCTAAGCATTTTAGTATATGCTCACAATCCAAAACCGTGATGATCCCGTCAATGTAAACGCTGCTATTTAATCCTTCGTCCTGCCAGAACATTTTCGCAATGGGGGCGGGATCTGCAATACCGGAGGTCTCTAAAAGGATATAATCGATTTTACCAGGTGAACGCTCCACCATATCTTCGATGGCTTTAACACCTATATTTTTCAACGAACAACACAGACACCCGTTACCCAAATCCAACCATTCTTGGTAGCTGTTCGATCCATTTTTAATGGTCATAGCCTTTTCGATTTCACTAGAATCTCCAAATTCATTTAAAATTACGGCAATTTTTTTATCTGCACCTTTTAATGCAATTTTTTCCAGCAACGTCGATTTACCTGATCCTAGATAGCCGGTAATAATGCTCACAGGAATACGCTTTTTCTCGTGCACATCTGTTGCGCCTGCAGAAGTGTTCTCCACTTGCTTGTTTACCCTTTCAACTTTTGCATCGCTAACAATATTTCCACCATCATACGAGACATTTTCCAAAATTTCTTGTAGATTATTTTCTTCACCTGTTACGAGGCAGGGTAGTTCACCATCTTCTTCTTCATTGAACTTGATGTTTCTCAATGCAGACATTCTTCCGCTTTAAAAGTTGAAAATTCCTCAATGAAAAGGGTGTTCTTGGCTTTACAAGCGCATTAAACATTTAATATTATATAATATTTATAATATACATGTTATTCCAATAGTGAAAAAAAAATGAAAATGAAAATGAAAAATTCGGCCCTTAAAAATGAACAACCTTTACCAGCCGGCATTAAA
>LPNX010790122.1:0-21259 GCA_001517045.1 Pseudotsuga menziesii | reverse complement strand
CAGTTCTTGCTGGGCTGGTCCTTAATTCCCCTGAAGTTTGTGTGTTATTGTTTTCAATTTCATTGCTGGTGTTCCTATCCCTAGGGTTAGTGAGGGGGGGGGGGGTTCTGTTTTCAAAAAGATCGGAATGAACCTTAATGAATCTTCCCCTACTATGTCTGGGTCTCATCAAAACAATCACTGAAAATAACAAGACTTTTAATCAAAATAAATTGAAATACCTGTGCCACAATTGGGTTTGAAGGAACCTGTTATGAAATGCGCAAGTTTGCCTTACCAACCCTTCTCCAATTTGCAACAACTAGCCACACCTAAAAACTGTTGTAAAATTAGATTACTGAAATTAAACACACCCAACTTGCAAAAAGGACAACCACACTTGCATGAAATTAAACTACAAAAAATAAATACTCTTTACAGGAAAGATAAACACACTGTTTGCAGTAAAATAAATCAATCATGCGAAGAAAAACAACCACACTTACCAAAAGGAAACAACAAGAATTTGGGGAAACCCACTAAAGTGGATGCGGCAGGCTGTTACACCATGGGAACCCCATAGTGAATTCGTCTTTGCGTCTTAATGTTTCCCCTCCACCTTGTTGTGTACTGTTAAAAAGATCCTATCTACCTGAACTTCTCTGTCTACAAATAAAAATGAGCAAAATACCAGCTTACCTTGGAGCAACTCCCCGGCAACGGCGCCAAAATGTTAGTCAAAATTAATGTTACTGAATTAACCTCAATTTAATTATCAACCGGGCAATCGTAAACTTTGAGCTGCTACACTATATGTGTAGGCAAGATAGTTTTAAAACAACCCTAATCTTTCAGAGAAATTCCACCTACAACAATCTTTCATAGAAAGCCTACCTACAACAATATTTCAGAGAAATCCTACCTACAGCAATCTTTCAGAAGAACAATCTACAGATAAATTAAACAAACCCTACAGCAATCCCTTAAACACTCAACAATCCACACTCAGCTACAGTGCTGGTAATCTATTCTACAAATGAAAGAGCTTAATAAGTTTCACAATAACTATGATCTGTTGACCTGAAAACTCCACTATAATCCTATGAGATCTAATTCTTCACTCCACACTAACACTTCTAAAATTATTGCCAGAGTAACACCTGTAATCTCTTGACTTTAAATGGTCAACACACAACCTATTATGATGAAGCTTGGTTGGTTTTTGTTATTTAAATATACTCTGTTTTATTTATGCACATTAATGCACACAGGAAAAATGCCAAGGTTATACAAACAATGCTCATTAATCAATAATAGGACTGTATGAAAAATATTCACTAATTCTGGTTTACATGTGCACACTGTGAAGCTGGTGTTAATTCAAGGAAGCAACATTTACAAAACCTATTTCATCAATGTCAAACAGCACAATTTTTCCTATTTAATCACTTATTTAAAGGATTATTAACAAAACCCTATCTGCTCTATAGATTCCAATCTTCAAACCTTGTACAAAATATTACAAGTGCTGTGCAATTTCAACAAGATACCCTACGGCTCTGCAAACTTGAAAGTGAAAAGGATGAGTTGTTCATTAACTATTTCCACGCTGCAGCAAAAAGGGTCTTCGATAGCTAAAATCGATTTCATTAATCAAATTGACAATACCACACTTCATACTAGAAATCGAAGGGAATATTTACACCCACACCATTCCTTAATCTATTTTGCAGTCCTGTGAATAAGGAGAATTTAACCCAATCCCGTAGCTTCTATTGCTATCTCGCTATATGCTGGAAATAAAAGGAAGAGTCTATCGCTATCTCCTATAAGAAGAGTGAACAAGAGGAGTTTATCGCTGTCTCACTATAGGCTGGCAGTAAAAACAATGTAAAAACTCAGTCTACCTGTAACCTCTCATAAAACAAAACTTGAATCAAATCATCACACAATTTATAAAGACAATAACTCTAAACAATCATTATGGCCATTAATACACAGTCCACGCTGAAACTAGAAAGTGGCGTTAAATACCAACTATTCCTGAATTTACTCAGCAAGCTAATTCAATTACAAATGGCTAAGAATCTGCAGATATGCATATGAGTAAAACATCAACGTTCTATAGAACAATAACAAGGCAGAGAGACATTAACCTGTGATTACAAAACACACAATGCAAAATACCAATGTTGGTGCTGAAGGGGGCCCTCCCTCAACACCTTCCAGATCTAAATCGAAACCTTAAAGAGAATACACACTGGTTGTATTAATAAAATGGAGCATTACAATCTTCTCTCAACATCCTCTGTTCTTAGGGTTTCAAAATCCCTTTTATACTAAAGATACAAACTAGAATCAATCATGTGACAGAAATTGATCCTCAAACAACTCTACAGGTAACTCGGCACACCTAAGCCAAATATGGGAGTTCGAATCCCTTTCAAATCTATACAACACTAAAACAAGAAAGCAACAGCGTCTTAATCAACGACCATCCCAAAACAGCACCTGGAAATCTGTGTAGGCATTTTGAAAGGAGATGAAAGCTCAGGAAACACCCAAAACGTGGATCGAAATCCCCAAATTTGCTGGTGCAGCCAGTGAGCCTACCCTAGAGCGCCGAAAACCCTGCACACAAAAGAAATAACAAACCATCATTTGACCGAATATATATATGTGGAGATAAAAACCAATTTATGCATAAAATAATATAAAATAACCAAAAAAATATTACTTACCAAGCCTTTTGTTCACGTGGGTCTCCATAGAAACATAACCATACAAATAAACATTAATAAAACGAATATATCATATGGTTTAATAAGTGTTAGGCTAGAAAGCAATGTATTAAACAGCTAATAATAGAAGACCAACATGTACCAACACAAGCAACTCATAATAGAAATAGAATAATTCAATAGTGTGCCTAAAAGCACTTCAAGTGTAATGTAACAAGTTTGTTTTTGTTGCAACAATATGTTTCCCAAGCATGCCAATAACGAGTTTGTTTTGTTTCAACGACATGTTTCCCAAGCATGCCGATATACATCCACCTTGACTCTAAAGGCTTGCTAAATTTCATGTAAGACAACTTAGAGAAGCCACAACTCTTCACTTTATATCTGTATATGCTTAATGTTGTGTTATGTCTCACCTGATTTGTTATCACATTACTTTTATTTACTTAGAACACCTAAGGAAATTTCATTGAATACATTATATATCAACATTAACTACACCCTTTAAACTCAAAACCATCGAGGTTGGGACAATTACATACAAAAATCCATGTCAACCCTCAATTTGACCATTAAATAAATCATGTAAATTCCTCCTTATTAAGCACACGACCATGTGAGATTCCTTCGATAGTCATGTTACATGTAATCGTGTGATTTATGTAAGTCTACATCTCAGGAATGGAAGGATTTCTTGAGAGCTTGGTTGGTGAAGCAAACCCCATACCATACAAACCTTCTCATTGAATTGCAATCATAAGGCTATCCTTGAGTTGAATGTGAACATGTGAGTGAGGCATGGGTTTAGATTTGATCAAAATCTCCACTTCCCTTCATTCTGGCATTATGAAAATATATAATGAATTCCTCCTCTTATTTCCATAATATTTATTGTGTTGATGTTACATTGTTAAGGTTATGTTTCTAATGCTATGCCAAATTTTGAGAAGCCTCTTGCTTCCATTCACCATTCTTGATTTTCCTTGGCATCATGATGCCCAATTTTCCTCTCGAAGTGTTTATTTCATAATGGGAGGTTTAGCTAGGTTTATGCTACATTAGCCAAGATTGAAAATTCCCTTGCTCCAATATTTAATTTGTGCTTACATAAGTGGTCATGATAACCATTTCTGCCTCTTATTAGTCCATTTAATTTGTGCTTACATATTGTTGTTTTGTTGCAACAATATGTTTCCCAAGCATGCTAATAGAAATCCACCTTGACTGTAAAGGCTTGCTAAATGTCATGTAAGACAACTTAGAGAAGCCACAACTCTTTACTTTATATATTTATATGCTTGGTGTTGTGCTGTGTCTCACCTGATTTGTTATCACATTTATTTTCTTTACTTAGAACACCTAAGGAACTTTCATTGAATACATTATATATCAACATTAACTACACCCTTTAAACTCAAAACCATTGAGCTTGGGACAATTACATATGAAAATCCATATCAACCCTCAATTTGACCATTAAATAAATCACATAAATTCCTCCTTATTAAGCACACGACCATGTGAGATTCCTTTGATAGTCATGTTGAATGTAATCATGTGATTTATGTAAGTTTACATCTCATTGAATGGAAGAGTTTCTCGAGAGCTTGGTTGGTGAAGAAAACCCCATACCATACAAAGCTTCTCATTGAATTGCAATCATAAGGCTATCCTTGAGTTGAATGTGAACACATGGGTGAGGCATGGGTTTAGATTTGATCAAAAGCTCCACTTCCCTCCATTCTACTGTCATGAAAATATACAATGAACTCCTCCTCCTTTTATTTCCATAATCTTTCTTGTGTTGATGTTACATTGTTAAGGTTATGTTTCTAATGCTATGCCAAATTTTGAAAATCCTCTTACTTCCATTCACCATTCTTGATTTTCCTTGGCATCATGATGCCCAATTTTCCTCTCGAAGTGTTCATTGCATAATGGGAGGTTTAGCTAGGTTTATGCTACATTAGCCAAGATTGAAAATTCCCTTGCTCCAATATTTAATTTGTGCTTACATAAGTGGTCATGATAACCATTTATTCCTCTTATTAGTCCATTTCATAAGGGGAGGCATTGTGGGATTGCTTCCAAATCAAATAGAGGCTAGTGAAGGAAACAAAGAACCCTCCACACATAGAGGTTGGAGACAACATATGCCCCAACCTTGTTGTTTTTGTTGGAGGGCCCATACTTCTTGGCATTTATTATGTAAGATAGTGAAATTGAGGCTTTAATAGTGTGGAAGATCCTAATCCTAGATCTTCCCTATGATCTTTGGTTGGTATTGACTGGATTGAGCTTTTAGACGCCCTTTTGGGCATATTAAGGATTTTACTCTATTGAGGCTTAGGATTTTTCCCAATGTTTATTTTCATGTGAAACACCTAGCAATACCAAGTGGTTAACAACATGGTCCCGTGGAAACATCCCGTTTTAACCACAACTTGATCATAAGGGAAGACGAAGAATTTGTATGATTGACATGACAGTACCCATCAAACCACATCTCCTTAGTGAGAGGAAATTCACAAAAATTATATGTTTTTACTCACTTTAGGGGTGTGCACATATTCCACTCCGCTACTCCATATTATAGGAGAATAATTCAATGTTAATTCAATGTTTATTTATTATGTTTATTTTTGTAAATATGTGCATTTGATAATGATTCTTTATATCACAAGAAAATCCACAAAGCAATTCACATTTTAGTTATGGTCATTCAATATTTAGTTAGATCGTAATTTAAAAATTAAATTATTATTTTAAATGTTATATTAACAACATTAAAAATTTAAATAATTAACACAATATAAAGATATTTTAAGATTATTTATACAATTACCAATATACTATAAAAATCTAATTATACTAGTAATTAGGTCACCGCATTTCCAAGGGATAATTGATTTATTGGTTAACCTCTATTAAGATACTTAGTATTCATGTAACAAAATCAATCACTTTATTTTTTTAAACTTTAAATTAAAGAGTATTTAATTCAATTTTATTAATTTCACTTAATTTAAGTTGAAAATACCAAGCATCTTTGACACTAATTACATTGAAATTTTACTTAAGCATGGAGGAATATAGGAAATAGAATTGATATTTTATAATTCATGAAAGGATGGAAATAAGTCATGTATTTATTTCAATAGATATTTTATAATTCATAAAATGATTAGAAGAAGTTATGTATTTTTTTGAGTTTATATTATAAATTTTATATTTTATAAAAATAATGAAAATAAACTACTTATTTTTTTAATTAGATGAAAAATTCGATGTCTTGAGTTTTTGGATTGATAAATTACTGAAAATAAGAGTAGGTATTTGATATAAGAATTGATATTTTATAAAAACTAAAAAAAATATTTGTTTAAATTTAATTATAAAAAAAAAGAAATTTTGAAAAGCTTGATATTAGATTTGTGTGTTTTTTTATTTAGAAATTAAAAAGGCCCTTAAGTCACTCGCACAAAGAAAGTTTCCGTCTATTTTCCAGCCAGCAATAGATGATGGGATGACCCATCATGCTCCATCCTTTTTACCTATGTGACTAATTTTTAGTCAAAATCAAAATTTCAGCAACAGATGTTGGGATGATCCATCATGCTCCATCTTTTTTGGTGTGTGACTAATTTTTAGCCAAAATCAAAATTTCAGCAATAGATGTTGGGATGACCCATCATGCTCATCTTTTCAGGTGAGTGACTAATTTTTAGTCAAAATCAAAATTGGGCACGAATGTGAGCTTTTAGGTTTTATTTCAGTGCATTTCATTTTCTCTGGTTTTATTTCAAAGCATTTCATTTTCTCTGGTTTTATTTCAAAGCATTTCATTTTCTTTGTCATGGAAGGCTTGTAGAAGGCACAACCTTGATAGGGAGTTCTCCGGGTTGCATGGTTTTGTTTTTAGTAGAGCAAAGGGGAAATAATATTTGTTTTAGTGAATGTGAGTAGAGCTGGCAATTGCTACATAGAGGAGATGGATCCATGTTTCTAACCAAGACCTCCACCAACGCCTACAACCATGTATGTCATATTCCAATTTATCAGTTGCAATGCAATACAACCCTAAGTGTCTTGTGCATATATCTACAATTCTTTGTTTTTGAGTATGTGTGAAATCAAGAAAAATGAAGTTTAAAGGGTGAAATTTCTGCTGAAAAATTGCTCTAGTTTAAATACTCTTCATATACCTGGGTTTAATTACTGGTTTTTTCTATTTTTGAGTATTTGTGAAATTGAGAAAAATAAAGTTTAAAGGGTGAAATTTCTGCTGAAAAATTTCTTAGTTTAAATACTCTTCATATACATGGGTTTAATTACTGGTCTTTTCTGTCTTCTGGAAGATGCATCCACTATCTTTCTGGAAGATGCATCCACTGCTTACATGTGAATAGCAACTAGGGTTAATTTGTGTCCAACAAATGGGATTAAATTTATATGAGGGAATATTTGGCACAATATAATTGCCATTGATAAGCTCTATCACAATTTCTTATGATTCTTCCACTTCAATTCTTTCAAATGTCTAGATAGCTTGGAAGTTTAGTCCCACCCTAAAATTTTCCCCTAATTCTGCATCCTCTTCACTTCAGTAGCTTGAAATCATTTTCACTGAAAGTTATGGTTATTACATTTTCACTCTTTTTTGGGATGTTAGTTTTGGTTTATTGAAAGTTATGGTTATTATATTTTCACTTTTTTTTTGGGATGTTAGTTTTGGTTTATTACTACAGTAATCTTAAAATGAATTGTAGCTATCTTACAATAGGGATATCCAACGTAATAACTTCAGCCAAGTCCTTGTGAATAATTTGATCTATTATACCAAATTTTCATAGGACCTGCACCTACTCTCATAGCCTACTTAAGGAAAGATAGCCCACTTGCATGAGCGAGATGGATCACAAGAGGTGAACATGTTGATGGGGATATGAACCTTGTCGGGTTATAAAAAAAAATTAATAAGCTTAACTAGATTTCCTTGAGATACTCCTTGAAATATGGAAATTTTCCTTTGATGTCGATCTGAAGTCAATCACGTGTCTCAAATTCTGGAACTGAATACTAAGTTGTTCCCTTAAGAAGTGGAACATATCTGATGTTAATCTTCTATTTCAAGACATTTTGACACCTATTCCCAATTAGGAGGAATAGATCCTTTGACTACTAATCCTTCTCATTGAAATATAGAGATGGTTGATTTACAAATACCCAACCATTTATTTAAGGTTCTATACTAATATAATGCTCGATTTTTCCCTTCATTTTTTTGTCTTTGTAAGATATTTGAAATTATGCTATGTGCGAAGTCAATATCAACAACAAAACTAAATAATATATATTTATGAACTCATTTAGGATATGTAGGATTGATTTGGCAATGTTTTTAGAGGAGCAGAACTACTCTAGTAGTCATTGGAAGAATTTAATTTTTTCTTAGAAAACCATCATTCTCTGTGATTTTTCGAAAAGCAATTTAATTGTATTATCTGAGCAGAGCTGATCTGGGAGCCTTTATGAATCTGAGTGGAGTTGATATGGGTCCATATGGCACTATATATTTTATGTACCGTAATTACAGAGTCAAAAGATTATCTCGAACTAACATTTCTATGTTTTCTCTATTTTATCTATGGTAATATCAGTGGGAACATTGTAGATAAAGAGAAGGTAATGATAACTTTGTCATAATTTCAATGTTAATAACTTATCAAGCACATGGCTGATGTCAATATTGTGTTCAATTGAAACTGCCCTTTCGAGTCTATGATTAAACATAAGAAGTATGGTGTAAACTTACACTAGGAAAAGGAATAATGGGGATGAAGACGAAATGGGACAACACTTTTCTTGGGCATGCCTCCTTGTAAAGACCCATTTTAGGGTCTGTTCTTTTCACTACAATAACTCCCAAAGGGATTGGTTTTTAGCAAAAAAAAAAATGTTCGATAAATTGGGAACCTTATTTTCCTATATTTCTACATAAAACTCCTTCAACACTTGTAACAACCTCACATCAATCCCATTTTATAGATATTAGATGACATCTAAGAATATCATAACCTAAGGGTTCCTCTCCTACATCCATATGGAAAGGGATCCCCAATCCCCTTGAAACTCCTACCTCTAGACCATGCTACAACTTATATGAGGATGGTTTAAGGAAATTATTGATGTCTCACTAATATCAAATAGCATATCATGATTCTTTGTCCAATAATACCAAGCAAAGGAATTGCAAAATTCCATGAAATGATATATAGAGGTTTGAGCTTCATTATAAGAACACTCATCTTCAATTGAAAAATTCCTTGAAAAGAGCTATATAGGTTTGAGCCTCATCTTTGATCATCATTTTTTCAATGATGTAGGGATATAGATACATTGATTGGAATATACATAGAAATATTTTTCATATTTCCTTTTACATACATATTGCGTGTAGGGGTAATACTTTTTTACTAGTCAAAATCTATGTGTGATGAGACAGTTATCTCCAACATCCATTTGATTAAACCTAGGAATAAAATATGAGCACTCATTAATATCCTTGCATGGTCTCTAAGAACTAGTCATGACATCCAATATATCCACATTTAAAGTTAGGACCATATATAATAAATCTTGTGAGTTGAGGGGCTTGAAAGCTAAATGGATATCCAACCAATGCGAATGATGCTAGGGGAACCTATAATGTTGAGCAACCAAAGAAAATAATACAAAACCCTAAGTTCCCTTGTAATACTTTCTAAGGATTCTGTCTTACACATTTCATCCTTTTCATTGCACAAGTACGCAGATAATGGTACCAAAGATCCAATGTTCCCCAACAACAACAATTCTAAACGACTCACTTCGTGGCTAATTCCATGCAGTCTTCATTTGATCCCACTATTAAATTTGATAGTGCCATGCCCACCTAAATATATTTTTATTGATATGGTATAATCCTTAGGAAAAATGGAGCAAATCATCCTATTTGAGTGTGAACCTTCTAAGAGATAAGTTCATTACATTTGAATTGGATATATTGGCAAAGACATACCTTTCTTCTTCTACACATTTTGAAATAAAGAGAATACAATTCATCGATTTATTGTGGATGAAGAAGCCTTCTGTAGCATTTTTTTTTCATCCACTTGAAAATACATGTGTTCCCTCATCCTCATTTAAGATATGAGAAGGGTGTAGGTTTTTGAGGTATACATAATGAAACTATAGTAATTATTCATAAGTTTCCTATTATGTTAGGTGGGAAGAGTATCTTAGTTGATATCATAGTTATGATAGTACCCGTGTACTTCAATTTGCTCCTTGGAAACAATTATGCATGTTCCATGAATGCTGTGGTGTCTTCACTATTTTGTGTGATGCATTGTACCCAAGAACGAAGATTTGAGACCTTTGATCAACTCTCATACTGTGATCATCAACCATTCTTGACATTAGACCATGCGATGCCCTTTAGTACTCACACTAAATCAAACCCTATAGTTTTCTTGGGAAACACTATGTCACTAGAGGCACTAGAGGATTATCTAGATTCATACCTTATTTTTTCATTTTCCACTAATTACTATCAATATTTATGCTTGGACTTATCTTATTTAGAATTAGGTAAGTAGTTGTTCCAATTGATCCATTGTTTTTTCGATGGGGAAATCAAAACCTTTTATACTCTCTAATTGCTCAAGTGAATGTTCATATTTGTGTCCTTTGTAGGAAATGTTTTCCTCTTAGATGAAGGATTCCTAGAGGATATAACCGTCTTAGATTTTTATTTTGATGATCTTAAATATAGGTATTTCATCCTTTGCAGAGAAACTCCACTTAAGTAAAAGGTTGAGTTGCAATAGAATATGATGCCTACTTTGTTTCCAAGTCTGATCACTCTACAACTAGATCCTCAAACTCATGCATTGTGAAGTATTTGCTTATAGATTTCACCATTAAATAGTTGTGAAAAAAAATAGATTTCAGCATTAAATATGGAAATTTTGAAGTATCAAGATTGAGAACACCCTTATAACAATACATTTGAATGGATATCTCTTTCTACATATTCAAAATATGGTATTTTTTTTGTAGTTTGTTGGGTGTAGGATTTTTCATTGGAATTTTGTTTCCTTAAGGATCATGCTTTGTTTGATATTGAAATTGAAGTATATTCTAGTGTTGGCATATAGACTTATTTCCCTTTCGAGGGGAGCATTTCATCCTTTCATTACCTAGAGTTGTAGGGTCCATCACGTTGAGTAATGATGTTTTAGCCTCTCATTCTTTCCTATTGTCCTCACCCAACAAAATAACCTCCCTATGGTAAGTCACAATATTGTAACACCATATTTCCATATGATACCTGATAGTTTTCTAATAGGTCAAGATCCATTTTATATTGAAATTACACTATGAGCCTCACTCGTTTTTATATATTTATCTTATCCCTCCTCTATACCACATATTACTACTATGATTCACATACTATTACTTACATCCCTTATGGGTTACATTTTATCATCATCCTACGTCTACTTGTTCCATATTTTTGGTTTCTTATAATTGTTTTTTCCATACTAAAAGTTTCTATTTACACATATTTTTGGTTTCTTATAATTACTTTTTTCCATACTAAAAGTTTCTATTTACATATAGTGCATCATTTTCTTAGAGAACAGATTACAACAAGTGTCCATTTCCTACTTCTGTATGCTTTGTTTTTTTTTGTCATTCATATGTATCTACTGCACTAAGACTAATCAATTGATCCTTGCAAACCTATATCTTCTACATATATCAACATTTTATTATTATTTTATTTTCTATATTGTTCTCTTAAACATGAAAAGAGAATGGGGATGAAGAATGAATTTTTTTTTTAATATTTGGATTAGTAAGACATCAATATTTCCCTTAACAAGGAACTTGCATTTGAGGAATGCATTATATACCTTGGTTCCCATTTTCAATGTTTGTGGGATACCTAAAATTTGATAATAATTTATATAATTGATTATTTACTAAGCACTTCATCCCATATTTTACCTTGCTATATTTGTTCACCTGGTGTAGATATTTACATAATGATGAAATTTCTGAAAGGGTTTGGTCGCATTTTTCATTGGGCACCTTATTCATCATCCATTGATGCAATTTGTCCAATATTGATATATTCAACATTGATATGTGGTCAAATAGATGATGACTCACAACATTTGTTGTCAACAATCATGGTAATCGAGTTGGATCCATTGTGCATTTTTCATATTCCCTTTGCGCTACCAGATCTAGTTGTTTTTGGGATGCATATCCCTTTGTCCTTTGGATCATGCAATGATTTGTTCTAGGTGGGATATTTTAGTCAGAAATAGTCTCCAAATAGCATGTAGGAGAAGATAAACTATAGTTCATCGGAATAGTTGGTGGAGAGCAAGGTTTTGGGGCACATTTGAGGCCATTGATTGTAATGTTTAGTGTCCTTCTAGGTGATTCTTTTTTCTTTTATTTTTTTGGGCTGACTCGGGTATGGCCTAAACAGTGATGAAGTCATCCACTTTGTCCCAAGATAGCCAGGTGGAGTTGTCCATGCCTGGCTTGGCCACTTTTAGCACAAACTAATTTAAAACCAGTTGAAACAACTCGTCTAGACAGATTTGAGTGAAAACAGGTCAGAACTGGCATTTTCTGATAACATTTTTATATGTAGCATCTTTCTTTTCATTGCTAGATGTAGAATATTGTTGTTTTGTTTTTTGGTATAGTTATTGACTTTGAAATATATGATAAGATGATACTAACAACAAAATAAAATAGACAATTTGCCTATTGAAATTTGGAACATTCTCTTAGTACATACATATAAGGCCTAGCCAAATTTTGAATCTATACCAATATTGAAATATTTTGAGGGAAGAATCAGAAACATAAATATAATTCATTAATTTACCCCGTATTATATTTAAACCTAACATACATTGTTGATGGGCATGATTAGGATGGTTACAAGCCTTCCACCCATTCTTATGGAAATTTAAATAAGTATTAATTTTTATAATATTTAGAGAGATCTCAGAACACAACATAAATGTCTTGAATATGATTGGTTATAAATTTAATCAGTTCATCTTATTGGTTTTCAATGTGAAATCACTCAATGCCAGGTCAAGACAAATAGATTTTTATTCTAGTAGTAATTGGATGCTAGAAAAGTACAGAGTATTATATAAAATATTTTAAATTACATAAAGATAAGATTTGTCTCTTGTTTATTTCATAGATCTCAACTAATTTGTTGTTGAAGAAATATTTCAGGATTATAGGGTGCACATGGATGAAATTCATTCAAAGAAGGAGAGATTAATGGTCCATCTTCGTGTATTGTCACAAATTGTTAAGAGCTAGAATAAGCCAGAAAATAATGATACTCAAGCTAGTCAGTTTGCATGAGCTCTAAAGAAGGTGATATTCTCCTATTGTTTGATTAATAGCTTTTTTCATTTGAAGTTGCATTTGGAAATTCATTGTCAAAAGTATATTGAACCAGAATATTTAGTTAATCCACTCGATTTCCTGTTCTCCTGCATGTACAGGCACATGTACATATGGGGTCACGTTTACTGTCACAGTCACAGTCATCTCCACACCAACATCGGGCAACCCCCAAGTCTTTTTGAATTCTGCAACTTATTATAGAACTAAAATAAAACTAGGTGATTTAAAATAATGTTATGGTCATGTAGGTTCCTTTCCTTGCATGGTCAAGTTTCATTCTAGAAAATTATTGTGAGATGAGCTTGAACGTTTTCAACCCTCGCAGTTAAGCTAAAACTGAGCCATATTGGTTGGAATCTTTATTTTCTAGTGGAAGACCAAGGTAATTAGGTTTAGAAGTAATGTGGTTAAGTTCTCAGATGGAAATGGGTGGGTGAGTGGAATCCACATGAGTCTCTTAGCAATGGCTTCCATACTTGTTGTGCTGATCATGATCATGCATACATGGAATGGCATGAGTTGCAGGTGATTGTAGGCAAGGATGTAAACTCATATAGTATAGCTTATACATTTGCATGGCTTGTACCCTCAAAGGACAGGACATGACACAAGCTTTGATACACTAAATCAAAACATTTGGATTGACAGGAAGGTTAGTCAATTATTTAGTTTAAATGGTTTTAATTTTGAGTATCTTTTGCACTGGCTTACAAATACAGTCAAGCTAAGAATAATATTATACTGCAACTATAATGCATCCGATTAGAATTTTATTTATTTTTCTACATGATTTATGCTAGTTTGCAGTAAAAAATCTCTTTTTGTATAAAAATAAAAATTTAAAAAAAGTTTGCTTTGCAGGTCAATTGTACTCTTTGAAATATGCCCTTCAACATGTCACCATGGATTCGGTCAGCTCCTCAAAATATTTAGATATTATGAATAAAATCAAATAGGGGGCCTTTTAGCTAGAGCTAAAACTTTACCCTAGGAATAGTTTGCCATCGTCTTATAATCAAAGGCTATTTCTGAAGTAATTCAACAAATTATGTTGATTGGTAGTTAAGGGAAAGAAACAAAGGGTAAGAGAATTTAATTTATGGATTTACAAGAAGCAACCTCTCACTTCAGCATTCATGTTCCTAAGCACACATTGGAGTCCATTCAACTCAGTTTCAACTGCTTATGCATGACCTCCACCTTTGATTTCTATCAAAGAAGCTGGCAAATTTCCCACTTTCAAGTTTGGAAATCCTTTGGCAGCCTTGTTTCCACTATCAAGGATTTGGATTAACACCATTTCCTGTTGCCTTTGGGGGTGTCATTTATCTTATATGAGAAACCTTTTTGGGAAGAGTATATACTATTTTTGGAGGTGGGTGAGTAAATATGGTTTTTCTTCCTTTAAAATGTTATAGCCACACTTGGATTCACTTTAAAGTGAGTGACTGAGCCATTGTCACTAAATGCACTTCCTTTTAATTATCAAGTGTGATGACCTTCATGTCTCTAACTAACAAGCTAAAGACTTTGCTTGATATGAAACACATTCACCAAAGAGATCTCTAATATTTGGCAGCTTAATAGTAACTTCCCAAGCTAAGGACATATTTTCATTGCTTTCACCACAAGGTTCTCATCTTTCTCCATCAAATATTCCTGTAATTATTTAATTTGGCTGATTTTCAATTCTCTTGTTGACTAGGCAATACATGAGTTTGTTTACATTCCCTAAACATGATTGACACTAGCCTTTTCAAACAAGTCAAGGATGTGATTAGTCTCCGGTATCTTGTCCTTGATTTTTAAGTGGTAGTTGTTTCAGTTCATTTTAACCACCTTTGTTAATGATCGAAATAACTCTGTTTCTCAAATTTGTAATTCAACATTTTCTATACTTAATAAATCTCAGGATTCACATAGTACCGTGCAAAGAGTAAAATGTTAATGACTCATGAATGTCGAAAACATTCCTTGAGATCACTTGAGATTAGCACATTGCGGTGAAACATTAATCCTTCAAACATTACTGTAATAAAAACAAATATCAAATCAATTCCAATCTTGTATCATTAGTAAGTGTCAAAATTTTCTGAGAGTTAAGTGCTGATATAAATTTTCTGAGTGTCAAAATCATACACAACAATCATTTTCAGCTCTGTACAAGTCCTATTTTCGCTTGAAAATAAAGGTATTTATGAACTGAGGTTTATTACAATCATTTTTTCCAAGATTTAGTATCATTATATAGTGTGTTGATGACTTAAAATTACAGCAGTACCCTCTTATTGTAGTATGGTGTAAACAATGGTTATTTTGCTTGAATATACTTGTATTCTCATTTAAGGATGTGTCTTCATGTCCTCTTATCATGGGTCTCTTAATGGAGTATGGTTAAATATCAAACCTTAAACAAACATAATTGTTGCTAGGGAATAATGATTTTTGCAATCCCATTAAACCAATTTCTTGAGTTTTGTTCAAAATTCCTAGAAAAGGTTTATGGATTTCATAATCTGCCTTGTGAACTTATACAATCTATCATCCTTTGTCGACCATTAAATACTCAAAGTTGTGTATTAATCCTTTTTACCATTATAGAGGACTTTGAAAGTTAGGTTCCCAAATTATTAAAGGGTGCTAGCTCAATGGAAGAGCACCTGCCTTACAAGCAAGAGGTTGGTGGTTTGATTCCTCCATGCCCTAATGATATTATAATATCAGTTAAAAACAACTAAACTAGTAACCAAAAAATAAAATATGAGTGACCAAATAATGAGAGATAAGTGACCAAACAAAAATGACCAAAATTCGTATAAAAAATTACTAAAAATGACTAAATTAGTGACCAAAAAAAGGGAGATGTGGAACTAGGCATTAAAATTGATGCAACACATGGCACTAATGATGAAGCCAAACATGGCATTGATATGGTAGCAAAATAAGACGTGAAACTAAACATTAAAAAGGATGCAACATGTGGCACTAATGATGAAGCCAAACATGGTGTTGATATGGTAGCAAAATAAGACGTTATTTGGGATGCAAAACATGGTGCTACATAGGAAACAAAATATGGTGCAACAATATAAGAAATATTTGGCGTCATTTTGGTAGAAAAACATGATGCAAAAAAGGAAGCAAAAATTGGTGCAAATTTGGAAGCAAAAATTGGCACACATTTGGAAGTAAAACATGGTGCAAAATGGGATGCTAAAGTGGTAGAAAAAATGGATGTAATATTGGATTCTAACATGGTGCTATTAAGGATGCAAATATGGAGCTAACAGGGATGGAATTTAAGAAGAAAAAGCAAACACTTGCTAGGAATCAAAATATGACGTTATTTAGGAAGCAAACCTTGACGTTATTTAGGAAGCAAAGTTGGACGCTATTTTGGAAGCAAAAAAATAGATGCTTTTTAGGACGTCATAAAGGATGCTATCTAGAAATAAAAACAAGATGTTTTTTGAGATGCTTTAGGTTTTGTCCATGACGCGTCCCATTTAGCATCTAGTTTTACCACTCAATGTAAAAAAAAATTACACTAAAAAGGGACGCTAATTCTAGGATTTGTTGTAGTGTATCATGAGCCAAGGAATTCGAATTAGTAATGGAGAGTAACTCCCATGGAAGAGGAGGATATTAGAAGAGAATGTGTGCCACTTGGAAGGATATTCCATGCACTCTATGGAAACAAATTATGAAACATCCCATGAAAAGTATGACAAATTTAGACCTGATTGCAGAACTATGAGAAATATGACATGACAAGGCTAAAAATAGCCACAAAGAGGGTGCATTTGGGAGTTAGAGGAATCCATTTGAATTAGGGAAAGAATTGGTGATCCGGATTTATGCATGAACGAAATGAAAGAACATTTACAGAGTCATAATAATAGACATTTTGCAAAGGTATCAGAAATACAGTAAAAACATATTCTATTAAATGGCGGAAATAGAACAGACTGTAATACAATTGCTAGAATGGAGGTAGCTATCTCTGAGAAGAGATGTGGCTGCTACGCTCATTCGTGCCAAGCTGAATACAAAATGAGGCCAAAGGGGCCTATTTATAATAAAAATGAGGTGAGAACCCCAAAAGTCCCAAAACGTAACCCTAGAAGATGAACCGTCATAAAGTTTGCGGCCCCATGGTGGTAAGTTGAACAGTCAACTTCCCGGGGTCATAACTTTTGCATACGATCTCCGATTTGGGCGTTCGATAGCTCGTTGGAAAGGTATATCTAAGATTTACAACTTTTGGTTGTCCAAATGCATGCCAATGGCAACCATTTGGCCCCGAATCTCCAAAAAACGTCATTTAAGGCCTCAAAACGGCCCTGAAAGTTTAGGACTCGAAAAACTGCCGAAAAATAACTAGGAAACTGCCACAATGGACAATTGTTTTGAGCCAGCGGAATAGGTGGGTGGCCACCGATCTCCATCTGGATCAATTGGAGTATGAATATGAAGACAAGTGTCATAGGAGTTACTAAGCCACTAAGATGACTTTAAGGAACTCCATGGAGAGAAATTCAACCTTAGGATGCCTCATGAAGTTAATAAAATGATGTCATTAGGAATGAGAATGAATTTTGATCATTTTTTAATTGGAATTTGTCATTTTGGAGATATTTTGCTTGTCCATTACACGATGAGTGTTCAATCTCCCTGCTTGTGAACCAATTTTGAGGGAGTTTGATTCCTTTCCACGTTGCTTGATAGAGAGGCCAATTAGACCTCTAATTTGGAGCTGAATGAATTGTTTTAGTTATAGGTTGAAGGCTCATACATTTCAATACTTCTATATCTCCCCTTTCTCTCATTCCTTCTTCTCCATTACCCCACACTCTCATGTTGGTGGCGCATTTGTTGGAGTGGTGCTTGCACTTTGATGAGTATATTTGATGCCAAATATTGGGTATATGATGTATATATATTTACTCTTATTTACATATTGTTTGTAAGTCGAAATATCATAAATCCATGTGTGAAAGGTCTACATTCCCATGTTCTTGAATGACTAGTTTTTATGTATTTGGCTTCCATTTTAAAAGAGTTGTATATTCGATTTGTATAAGGAAATTTCTCTGAGCTTGAAGATTATGGGGAAGCCATAAATGATGTATGAATCTGTAATTTCATTACCATATTCTCTTTAACTCAAAATCCAATAAACTTCAGTGTGAAAGGCTTGCACTCCCATGTTCTTGAATGACTAGTTTTCATATATTTGGCTTCCACTTTGAAAGAGTTATATATCATATTTGTATGAAGGAATTTATCTAATGTGTAATGATAATGGTGAATCCATTGGAATTATTTTTATGGTATTTATATGTCATTTCATTATCTGAACCATTCAATCTACTTTTCATAAGTCAAAATTGAGCTATTAATACCATTTCCCCTTAAGTGAATTTATTGAAAGTTACCATATAGATGTTGCACCTCATAGCCAGCTTGAAAATATTAATAACCATGAATAATGATAGAATTTTATGACTGATATGCGTCCCCATAATATGTTCTAAAATTTGGGAGGGTTGTACTGCATTTGGAGAGCCGAAAGTGTTAACTACCCTTGGGGGTTTTAACATTGATTTTCCCAGTGTTTTTGTCCTCCTTTCTCTAGGGTCAAAATCAAGTTGAAGAATAATTTGGAAATTGTATGAGAATTCATAATATTAATTAGGATTTAATAACACCCCTCATTCCATTTCATACATAATTTGAAGTCATTTGTATACATTTTTATCAACTTGGGTTTCACTAGTCTAAAGCTAGAAATTGGCCAAAATTGTGCAAACTTCATAACATGTCAAAATGAGTTTTCTGATTCGAACATTGAGTGTTTGAGGTATATTAGGATGTTTTAAATCCAATAGGGTCCTTCCATAAGTAATTTGGAAAGGTTCGTTGGTTTTTGGAGCCAAATGAAGAAACATTAGTTTACTACTTTTTCCTAGGAAACTTGCACTTTCTCTCATTAGCCCCAAACCAAGTTGAAGAGGCTTGACGCTAGAATCAAAGTTTTAAAATGTCATATTGGGTTTTTATAATACTAACCATACCATTTCATTTCAAATTTGGGACCATTTGGTGTCAAATAGAACCCCCTAGAGTCTTGGCTAGTTAAGCCTGAATTTTTCCAAATTGTAATTTTCTCCAAAATTCCAAGTGGAAGTCACCCCAAGGTGACTCTGAAATAAGAAAGCACATGATACTTACTTGTTGCTAGGAAAAATGCACCTCTTGCGGAAAATATTTTTTCCTCTTGTTAGAATAATCAACCCATAGTTAACTACCTTAGACATTAATTAATCCAATTTTTGTCTTATTTGCCTAGTTTCCATATTCCACCTTATGCAAGTTGTCCTCCACACATCCATAGTGGTAAAAATTGCTAATTTTGAGTCATGGAGCGCTTGGGAAACCTCCTGGAATCAAATATGCTTTATTCCTGGCCTCCCTAGTGCATATCTACTTTTTTTGCTTTATTGCCTGCTTTTTCAGTGTTTTAAGGCAATTGGGAAAGTTTGACTAGGTGAAGTTAACTTGTTTTTTGTCCTCATCATCCTCCACTCTTTCCTCCTATGAAAATAATTTATGAGTTGTCCTTCCACCATCTATTAGCTTGCCTAATTGCTTTTTCCAATTTGTGAGCTCCTAGACAGATTTGGAATGTGCTTTATACACCTATGGGGGATTTGCTTAGATTTAGTAAGTCTTCTTTTGACTAGATTCAAATGGCATCTTCATGCATTCGAATCCCTCATGTAATTATTTATTGTGGAAGCCTATGACTTCACAGGTTTGGCTATTGTACACTTAGTCAATACAGATTAGTGTTCTGCTCCATTATTCAGTCTCCTTTGTGAGTAATTTGCATGTGTAATTGGCAATTGTTGTGAGTGTAATTGTTCTAACACCTGGGTTCAATTTCCACATGGTATTAGAGCCTTTGTAGATTTATTTCTCTCCTTTCAATTTTTTTTGCAGGTTCGACATCATTGATTGGGAGCATTCTACTGACTGACGGGACAATTTCTGAGCTATGGATCAATCTCAGAAGATCATCTTGACTCCATTTAATTTCTTTGAATGGAAAGCAGAGATGGAGATACCGTTGAGAGAGAAAGCCTCTATAGAGTGACTATGGAAATAGAAGCAGATCCCAATGCAGCTGCAGAGAAGATTAAATGGCACAACAGGAGGGATGAGGCCTATGGTCTCCTGTGTCTGAGCATATCCAGAGACCTCCTTTTCCAACTTGATGGATTGACATCATCGAATGAAGTATGGAAGAATCTTGTTGATCTTTTTGGAAAGACAGATGAGATGAGGGGACATCAAATTGAAAATGAATTGATCTCTCTGAGTCCCAATAACTTTGAATCCCTGCAAATCTATTTTTCCTAGTTCAAAGCACTTGTTTTGTAGCTAAAACAATGTGGGAACGAAAAGAAGGATGATCAGTTGATCTTGGCCATACTCTAGAAGCTTGGCCCTAATTATTCAGTGTTTGTTTCGACCTTCTATGCCACAAAGTTGATAGCTCGAGCCTAGAAAATTCCTAGCCTTGCAGATTTCATGGAATCTCTCACACAAGAACAAGATAAATTGGTGATGATGGACACCATCAAACCTTCCAAAGACCAACATTAGAGGAAATTTGGGGTCTAAAATGGGCCTTATAATAAAACGTGCCAAAATAAGTTTTTGTGAGTTGGAATACAAGAACCAATAGAATTTCAATAAAATAAGTCAACCATAATGGTTGAATTAACATATTTGTCATTAAAAAAAACTACTTTTTTTGTTCGTATTTTCGACATATCTCATTGTGTTTTTACTCAAATTTCGATTGGGAGAGCTCATTGGATGCGGAATTTGATTCTCCATCCAACGAGTACCCACACTACATACTTTTCATGGACCCCGCTACCCCAAAAACAAGAAATACCTGAAAAAATGTGATGATGACATCATCATCACATTTTTTCAGGTATTTCTTGTTTTTGGGGTAGCGG
>LPNX010790104.1:18703-45364 GCA_001517045.1 Pseudotsuga menziesii | reverse complement strand
TTTCATAGGCTAGTGGCACAGGGCACTATTGTTGTTGATTATGTTGAGTCTTGACTAATTTCTCAGTTGCACATGATATTCTATTTTGTAACATAGAAGAAATGTAACTACAAATCCCTCTGCCTTACAATCATAACAATATTTATTTCTGGGCTCAGATTTTAGTGCAAATGTCCCAAGTCAGTGTGATTTGGTTCCTGTACAGTGGACTGATGTTTTTCAGGAATTTGTGTTGGTGAAATGGATATTGGCCATTTTTATTCAATTTTAAGTCTTTATTTTTTCTATTTGATGTGTTATTTCCTTAAAATGACTTATCAAAGTATTTCCTCTAATATTTCGAGGTACTTGGGTGGAGCCTTTGATGTAGAGTTGTTGGTATAGATTTTTTTACATCATCTTGCAGGCAACTTGGCCATCATTGTAAATGTATGACACAACCAATAAATCTTTTCCTGTGCTGATGTATGGTATGGACTCTCATAGCCATCACATAAGTGAATTGGATTTTGGAGATCTTGATAGAAAGCATGAACTGCATTGCTAGTATGTCTTGTGAATTTTGAATAGTCAGTGGTGTGTAAGGAGTTTTATTGGATGGCATTTATTGTGAATTTTTGCATGATCTGTGTGTGAGGAAGTCGAATTTTCCCTGAATTTGAGTTCCTTCAAATCATTTTTATGGGGTTGGATTTTGAATCTTTCTTTGAATATTGAATTTGGCACAAAGGATCTACTTGGTTTAATTTCGATGTACTATAAGATTGTTTCCTTTTGACAAGGAAAAATACTAAGTCCTTGTTGATTTTGATAAGGTAGAATTGCCAAGTCTTAAGATTTTCTCAAGACCAGTTATTTTTGGCTATTGCATATTCTCAGATGACCCAAAGCTACCATTTTCAGCCATCAGAATATCTCTCGGCATATTTGTAATTTTCCTTCTTGTGGGAAATATTTTGTTTGTAGCTATAAATCATATTAAAAAAGTTGAAGAGGATTGTAGGTAAATGGAAGAACTTAAGGGACGTGATGAAGCTGCTAATGTTGCAAAGTCAAATATATTGCACAGTTGATAATGTCATGTAAACAAAAGGGTCCTTTGATGCCCTTTCTATGCCTAGCACTTTTACTGTTCAACTTCACAAAACATTGAAGAAGGTAAAGAACTATGCCAATAACTTGCAAGTACCAGGTGGATTGTGTAGATAAGTCAGAAAGGATATTATGCAGCATGGGATGGGTGCAAATCCAACTATGGTGGCTTGCTTCAAAACACAAATTTTGTCACTATAGTATAGAATATATTTTGTCACAAATTTTGATCTATTAGAATATATTTATTACAAGAACTGGTGGGATTTTGTTCCACATTAATAATTACTCTAATCTACTAACGTTTTTATTTTTAATTCTTTTATTGTTTCGTACATTTTTTATACTGAGGGCAGATGCATCCACTGTTTGCAAAGAATTTACAACTCCAGAGGACTGAAAGTGAGTAAATATTTTTATGTTATTAGACCATTGTTGATTTGATGTTTAGGTTGAATTGAAGCCTTTGCATAATTTATCTCAAATTCCCATTTCTTTTGTTTACATAGGTACTGCTACAACAAAATCACAAAACAGTCCAAGTGGAATATTCCAGATGAACTGAAGGTTTGTACTATTTCATATTATTCCTTGAGAAGGCTTATGACTTTTTGATACGACAACTTTTAGCAATCTGTTTTAGTAAACTCTTTTGTGGGATTTCCTCAGATAGATCAAGAGCAGGCAGAGAAAGCAGTGGCTTCAGTTGGAAACTTTAAAGGATCATTGTCCATAGCTGCATCACCAGTTCCAATGGTTGTCACATCATCTCAATCAAAAGCATCTCCAAATCTATATTCTCCTAGCATATATGTAGCTGCTATAGTCTTTTAGCATCAACAGGGACACCGAAAATTGCTACACCAGTTATGCCTCTTTTTCCAACAAACCCAGTTAGTGTTATGGCTTCTTTGACACCAACTATCTCTACATTTGTTGGAGACAATTGCAATACTCTTCAAAGTGAGTTATTTTTTTGTGATTTATGGACATGTTTCAACTTTCAACATGAATTATGGTATCTTGTTTCACTCTAAGTATTGGGTTATTTAGGTGCTTCAAGCCAACGTGGGCCAATTAGCATCTCGAGATCTTGCTAAGGAAATGACACCCACAATGGCAGAGTGAAAATGACTTCAATGAAAATATGGATTCTGAATCAGACACCGGTTCATTCAAAGATGATCCAAATACATCCCTTAGACTCTCATTATATGCATATAAACCTTCTTTCTCAAATTCACTTAATAACACCATTGAGCTTGATAAGCTTCTTCAAAATGAAGATAATGGGGAGGGTATTTCTGATCACATTAGGATGATCATAGAGAAGACTAAGAACAGTTAATCTAAACTACGAGAAGCAAATGATACAGGAAAAACAAATATCAATTGAAATAATAGCTTTAATTCTATGGGGAAACTACATCTCAGGAGAAGAAAACGTCTATTTGATATTGCAATGGATTACTATGATGCTAGTGGAGAACCCCTTGTTAGTAAACTAACTATTATTATCCAAGATATTATGAATGCAGTTCACTCTACTGGCAACTTCCCATCTCCTAGATTCTTCTTATCAACTGCATTGACAGTTTAAGAAACTATTTCTGTGCTTCAGTCTATTGGAGTAAAATTGTCTGCATTTGATGCTCTAATTTGCAGCAGGGGGAGCCAACTTCTATATACAGCTGGCGATAGTCTAGATTTACCCATATAACTAGATCCAGATTATGATTCTCATATCAGTTATCGCTAGGGTGCAGAGGGCCTGAGAAAAAAGCATGAGAAAACTGAGAGGTCCACATAATTCTCGATTCCTAATGGAGGATGCTGAAGCATCTAACCCCCATTGCTTGGCCTATACAGTCAATAATATATCCACTGTAAGTTTCAATTCTAGATGTCATTTTTAGTAACTGGTATATGTTCTATGTCACTACAGGAGTGGTATTCAGCCTCCAGAAAATCTATAAAAATATTGTTTGTTGATTAAGGCACCTGTTTACTAGCTCCAATTGCATGACATTAAAATGGCATTGCTAACAATTTTTTAGAAAGGAGTACAAGAGCTAACTTTATTTATTCCAAATACTAGGGAGCCATGACAACTCTCTATTAGTATAATAGAATCAGGATTTAGGACTATCATTGAATATTGATTATTCCTATCATCTTTTTAAGATTTTACTTGGGTACTGTTTTGCCAGGCACCCAAAGCACATGAGTTGAAATGGAAATTGAGAATGAGAGGTTTAAGATGCCATGTGATTTACTCTCAAAATTGTTCCCAGCTATGTGTGCTGCCTCTTCATGCTTCAAGATCTCAATCTTTAAGGTGATAGAATTCTAGATAGTTCTTTGCCTCTGAATTTAATTGGATGGATTTGGTCTTTGGCGAGTGCATGTTAAGCACTTTTGGCCATATTATAAATATTTTACTTGGGTACTGTTTTTCCAGGCACCCAAAGCACATGAGCTGAGATGACAATTGAGAATGAGAGGTTTAAGATGCCATGTGCTTTACTCTCAAAATTGTTCCCGACTGTGTGTGCTGCCTCTTCATGCTTCAAGCTCTCAAGCTTTAAGGTGATAAAATTCTAGATAGTTCTTTGCCTTTAAATTTAATTGGATGGATTTGGTATTTGGTGAGTGCATCTTAAGCACTTCTGGCTCAAACAGAGCCCACGCAATAAATTCTTGTTGAGCGAGATCTGTATTACTAAAAGTTAGATTTGGTGATTTGCAGGTACCTGTATGTTCGATGGGGCTTGGATATAGCCAATATGTATGTGTTTCTGGGGAAAAAGGAGATACAATCTATGAAGAGATGATTGGAGGAATGCATAAGACACTGATATTGAGAGGGACCATCTATGATGGAAGTGAAAAGATGGGGAGGAGTCCTTCCAGCTATAGAAGAGAAGACGTTTTCCCTTCACAAAGTCCAAATATAGTGACAGTTACTGTAAGTGATGATAAAGAAGAATTCAGTAGCCAAGAGATGATTGCAGCTCTGAAAACATTTTCTTGAGATAAATAATTATGCATCCCATTGTATGTAACCAGATGCATTTTTACTAAAATAAAGGTTCCTAGTAAATTTTAGGGAGATGAAAACTACTAGTAATGTCTTAGAATATTTGTAAAAACCCAATCAGGTTGTTAAGTATTGAACTTTTACGGAAGCCATCATATCCATGAAAGAGCTACTAGGCAATACAATGGAGTTGGACTTCCTTCAGAGGTATTAGAAGTGTTTTTGTATTTGTTATAATAAGCACATATATAACTGTTTGTTGGAATTGTTTCTTTTTGCCATGTTAAATCTTGTGAAATTACTATGTACATTTTTCAGTTATTTGTTTTTATTTTTACCGAGCAACACAATTTATTGCTTAACATGTGTTGTTTGCAGGTAACCTTACTCGCAAGCTTTGTAAAAACATGAAGAGGGATGCTACTGCAATGTGGATACAAAAGCACATGCGCAGATATAAAGCTCAGAAAGCTAAGAAGCAGAGGTATCAGAAGTGTTTTTGTATTTGTTATAATAAGCACATGTATAACTGTTTGTTGGAATTGTTTCTTTTTGCCATGTTAAATATTGTGAAATTACTATGTACATTTTTTAGTTATTTGTTTTTTATTTTTACTGAGCAACACAATTTATTGCTTAAAATATGTTGTTTGCAGGTAACCTTACTCACAAGCTTTGTAAAAATATGAAGAGGGAGGTTGCTGCAATGTGGATACAGAAGCACATGCATAGATCTAAAGCTCAGAGAGCTCAGAAGCATGTGCAGTGCAGATACAAAAGCACGTGCGCAGATAGAAAGCTCAAAAAGTGGGCAATTGAGTATAAAGATTCTATTGTTGATGCTTTTCTATTGAGTATGAAGAGCCTGTTGCTGAGAGTTTTAAGTTGCTAAGTATGATTTTGAAGCTGTCGCGGAATCCAAGTATGGCTTAGCAACAAAGTACAAGTGGGATGGTTTAGCTAATGTAATATTTTGAAAAGTCATCGGTGTACTAGATGATTTTCATGTAAAGTTATATGGAGATAGTTTTTGAGAAAACTCATTTATTGTAATACTTGACATTTCATATAATATAATTTGTACGGTTTAAAACTTATATGGTTGCACTTTATATTTGCATAATTCAAATGTGTATTAGATGATGATAAATAATGTATGATTCTCTTTTTAATTTAAACATAATACCATATTAAAAATTTATATTGATTAATAATGGACACCAGTAAAACTACTAAAATGTAATAACCACACATAAAACCACTAAAAATGACTAAATTAGTTACCAATAAATGAGATTAATGACCAAAATTCATATATAAAATAACAAAAAATTGAGAGACACATGACCAAACAATGAGATATAAATGACCAAAAATATGACCAAAATTCGCATATCAATGACCAAAAAGCAGTTTTGGTGGCTAATTTGCGGTCTTTTAATACGCGACCAAATTTGTTCATATTCTAGTTTGCCATGTGGTCATTAATTTGGTCATAAATGTGGTCATATATTTGGTCATTGATTCAAATATGATCAAATTAATGACCAAATTAATGACCAACTGACAAGCTATAAATGACCAAAATAAAAATGACCAATTTTGGTCGCGTAATAAAAGACCGTAAATTAGCCACCGGCAATCGCCAAACCAAAAGTGGTCATTGATATGCGGATTTTGGTCATTTTTTTGGTCACTAATCTCTCATTTTACACTAGTGTTCCTAAAGCATAAGTCTGAAGTTTTTGACCTCTTCAAAGTCTTTAGAGCCTTGGTTGAAAACTAGTCTGGGAGGAAACTCAAGATCCTCAGATCTGAAAATGGTGGTGAGTATGTCAAGTCTGAGTTCATCCAGTATTGCAAATATTTAGGTATCCATATGTAGCACTCTATTCCTTACACACCAAATAAAAATGGTGTTGTTGAGAGAAAGAACATATCACTAAAGGAGATGGATACTTGCATGATGGAGGCTAAAACTTTGCCACCACGGTTTTGGGCCGAGGCTATAAACTATGCATCCTATATCCAGAATAGGATGCCACATAATAAGCTTTATGGTATTATTCCTTTTAAATATTGAAGTGGGCACAAGCCGGATGTGACTCATTTCAGGATTTTTGGCTCAAAGGCTTGGGCTAGAATTCCAACTAAAAAGAGGAAGGCTTTGAAACCCCAAATCCAAGAGTGCCTATTTGTTGGGTATTCTAAATATTAAAAAGGGTACAATATTATCAACTTGATCACTAACAAATATTTCATTGAAATAAATTTTCAGTTCAAAGAAGAGCCTTTAGCAGCAATTGAAGTTGGAGATTCCTCTTCACCACCACAACCATTGATTGTAAGTGAAGAGACTAATGAGTTTCATGATTCTGATATGTCTGATAATGATGAATTAATTGTGTATCCTAACATCCCTACAATACCAAAGTGGGAAAAAAGTACCATTAATGCTTTTGGGGAACTAGATAGAAATCCTAAGGACACTAGGAGGACTAAATCTCAATTTGAGAGTGCCCTTTGTGTGAAAGATCCATTCTTTGCTAAGAAGTGTTATTTGATGATAGATTCTGATCCAAAAACATATGAATATGCAGCACATGATACAATATGGAAAACAGCCATGAAAGAATATTTCAACTCACTCTAGAAGAACAACACATGGGAACTGGTTGATCTCCCCCTACGGAGAAAGCTAGTGAAGTGTAAGTGGGTATTTAAAACTAAGTTTTCTCCTGATGGTTCACCTTTAAAATATAACAAAATATTGGTAGCAAAGAGATAATATCAGGTAAAAGGTATTGATTAGAATGAGACCTTTGCACCAGTGGCAAAGATGGACTCCATAAGGCTTACTCTAGCCATTGCAGCTTCGAAGCAATAGGAGGTACATCACATGGGTGTAAAGTGTACCTTTCTAAATGGAAATATGAATGAAGAGATTTATATGCAGAAAATAGAAGGTTTATTATATAATCCATATTTAGTGTGCAGGTTAAAGAAATCATTGTATGGGATCAAGCAAGCCCCAAGGGCTTGGTATGCCAAGATTGATAGCTTTCTGCTGTCACTGATTTTTGTTAGATGCAAGTATAATCCTAATGTCTATTTGAAGCTGATTCATGGTTATTTAATGATTATTTTTATATATGTGGATGACCTACGGATTACAAGAAGTTCAAAGAAATATATTCCCTCCTTGAAGGATGCAATGAACCATGCCTTTTCTATGACAAATTTGGGATTGTTGAGCCAATTCTTGGGTCTCGAAATTGCTCAATCCCAACATGGAATCAAGGTTCATTAGTCAAAGTACGCTTCATATTTCTCAGAAATTTCAGCTTGAAATATTGCAAGCCAAGAAATACTCCATTCCTTTCAGGAGTTAAGCTTTAAGAAGCACGTTCTTCTCCTATGGCAAATAATACACTGTATAGGTAGTTCATTGGGTGTTTTCTTTATCTTACACATACTTGACCTGAATTAGCTTATGCAGTTAGTGTGGCTTTAAGATACATGGATCAATCTCATGAGATCCATTGGAGAGAAGCTAAGAGGATCCAAAACTTTGTTCAGGGAACAAGGACCCATGGGATTTTCTACAAAGCAAAATCTGACTTAGAGCTAGTTGTATTTACTAATAGTGATTGGGCAGGTGACAACACAGATCGAAAATCTACCTCAGGAGATGTGTTTATGCTTGTAGAAGGACCAATCATTTGGTCAATTAAGAAGTATATTTCCATAGCACTATCATCTACGGAGGAAAAGTATAGAGGAGTTTTAAATGCAACTATTCAATGTTTATGGTTGCAGGGGATACTTGGAGAAAGTGGTTTCAAATCAGATTTTTCAATGGTCATATATTGTGACAATCAAAGCACCATTTGAATATCCATTGATCTAGTTCAAAGAAAATGAACCAAGCACATTTAGATCCATATGCACTATATCAGGGAGCTTGTGCATGATGGTACCATTGCTCTACTCTACTGCACATATTTAGAATAAGTAGCATATATCTTCACCAAACTATTATGTGAGAAGACCTTAAATAGTCTCAAATCACTACTGGGGATTTTTGATCATGTGGTGAAGAACGATTGATAACAATATTTTGATTTTTTTTTTCCTATCCATGTTTAACAGAGGATTTCCCCACTGGGTTTTTGCCTCTTTCCTTGGTTGTATGGACATGCAGTATGTAAAAGGGTGACTAATCCTTGTTGCTAGGCCCTACAATTTTCTGATATTTACTCATAAATTCAGGATTAAGAGGGGGTGTTAAAATAATCAACACATAGTTACCCATATTTGACATTAATTAAATAATTTTTGTCTTATTCCTAGATTCCTAGATTCCCTCTCTATGCTAGTTGACTTCTACAAGTTCCTAATAGTCAATACTTGCTAAAATGGGTCATGGAGCACTTTGGAATCATCCTAGAAACTATTTATCATGTTTTATTTATTCCCAATTCCTTAGAGCCAATATCTACTTTTTCTGAAAGCTGCGTTGCTTTTTAGTAGTTTTAAGGCATAAAAGAAAAAGCTAGTCTAGGGGAACTTGACTTGTTTTTTGACCACATCATCCTCCTTCCTTTTCTATAAAAAAAATCATGAATGAGTTTTATTTCCACCACTTATTATCTTTCCCACTTGCTTTATCTAACTCGTGAGGATCTTCATGGATTTGGAAAGTCCTTTTTCCACCTATGGGGGATTTGACTTGATTTAGTAAGCCTATTTTTTGACCAATTTGAATAGAAACCTGGTGATTTTGAATATATCATGTAATTATATATTTGAGCAGACTATTACTTCATATGGTTGGCTAATGTACACTTATTCAATACAGGATTAAGTTATGCTCCAATTTCAGTCTCCTTTTGGTGTGAATTTTGCATGTTTGATTAGCAATTTTGTGAGTGTAATTGATCTATCTCTTGGGTTCAATTTCCACAGACCCTATTTAATCATATTTTTATTTTTTAACAATTTTTGATGGAATTTTTGGGTTTGTATGCACCCTCTCGCGAATGAATCGTGATTTTCCTTAAGGAAACTTGTGAATTTCAACATTTGAGGATAACACACTGGTTGCATATGTGAAACCTATGAGTGGCGCGCGAGTTGCTAAAAGGAGACTCACTAATGCATGATGAGTTCAAGAGAAAAAAGGGTTAATGATGGAGTTAAAAAGCTGTATCAAGGATCCAAATCATCTATAGGGTTATGGCTACTTCAATCCCTAATGTGCTTTTGTGTAATGACATATTTGATGCCATTACTCGGATGAAGAAGTGTCATTCCACAGTATATTGCATTCAAAAACCTTGGAAAAGAGTAAATTGCAATGATATATTTATGGGTGTCGAAATATTGTAACTTCGAAGAATATTCTATTGTATTTTATTATTGTAATTTATTCAGAGATTTTTTATTCCTCCGTCTGGATGTTTTTATTGTAGTTAGTCATCATACAATCATGAGGTAAAACCTCTATTGTAAGTTGGGTTGATAGAATCCTCTAGAAAGTAATATTATATTGTTTTTAGTATTCCTAGGTAAGTTTTCCTAGTTAAGTTTGTTGGGGCCGACCTAGTTAGGGAAAAAGTCAAGTGGAATATAAAGTATAAATCGAAGTGATGTGCTCCTCATTTGGACAAACACACTCACTTGTGTAATGCGCATAGGAGAGAAAAAAAGAGAGATACGGAAGGAGAAGGAGAACTTGTTTGATATTTATATTTGTACTTTTGATCATCTATATTGAGGAAGTTTTTCTAGGTTGTCTTCCCCTATAGGTTTTCCCAAGATAAATTGGTGTGTATCTTGTGATTGTGTTTCTTTCAGTGATCATGTATATGTTATTGTTTTGAAATTGAATTCAATACTAATTTTATCCATATTCCTGGTAACTGGATATGTGGAGAACTTAATATAACTTTAATTGTCACAAAATATGACAGTAGACAAAGCACTACCAAAATCAAACTTTGAAAGAATGCTTTGCAATGAAACAACTTGGGTGCAAGCATTCACCACTCCTCTGTACTCGACCTCTGCTGAACACAATGAAATGGAGGCATGCTTTTTGCTAGAACAGAAAATGAGGCCACCACCAAACATGAATACATATATAGAAGTAGACTTTTGATGAATAGAATCTCCCACCCAATCTAAATCTATGTAACCAACCAACTCTAGCTCAGAGTCTGCAGCATAGTGAATGCCGTAGGTCCTGGTGCTCTGAATATACTAGAGGATCCTCTTGGCTTCCTTCCAATGAATATCATGAGGCTCATACATGTATCTTAATACAGCATTCATGACATAACAGATATTAGGCTGAATGTGTCAAGTAAAGCAAGCTACCAATCAGTTGGTAGTAGATTGTGCAATCCATGGGTGGAGTGTTTTTTCCTTATTCAAGATTGATCCCTGAAAGGAAAGGGAATGGATCAGCCTTAGATTCAGTGATGTTAAAATTGAATAATAGGTCTAATATATATTTATACTGAGTGTCCATAATCCCACCAAAATTTTGTGCAATTTCAATCCCCAGAAATTGCTTCAAGAGCCCCAAATCGCTCATCTCAAATGCATCATGGAGGGTAGTTTTAATGAATGAAATGGAAGCAAGTGTGCTACCAGTAATCAAGAGATAGTCAAATTATAAAACAACGATAAGTAAATTACCATCATACTGCTGTAGATAAAAATTCGGATCATATTTACACCTTTAAAAGTTTTGCGGAAGAAGGAAGGCATCCATCTTGGAATACCATGATCTTGGGACTTGTTTTAGCCCATATAGTGACTTCTTTAGTTTGCAAACCAAAGATGGATCTGAGATGTATTCCTTGGGGTGATTCATGTGTATCTCCTCATGAATATCTCCATTCATAAAGGCACTCTTAACATCCATATGATGCACTTCCCAGTGCTTGGATGCCGCAATTGCCAAAAGTAAGTAGATGGAGTCCATTTTTGCAACCGGTGCAAAGGTATCATAGTATTCCACTCATTGGACCTGGGAGAATCCTTTTCCTACTAGACTTGCTTATATTTTTAGGTGCTTCCATCAGCAGAAACCTTTCTCTGAAACACCCACTTGCATTGAACTAATTTCCTCCCAGGTGGAAGAGAAACTAGCTCCCACGTAGCATTTTTCCGAAGAGAATCAAACTCTTCATCCATGGAAGCTTTCCATCTCCGATCTTTTCGAGCATGGTAGTAAGACTTAGGATATGAAATTTTAATTAAATAACAATTATTTTACAACAAATCATCATGACAATAGACAATAATACATTCTCTTAGGAAATCAGACTGGGTTCTTCTTGGATCATCCGGATTTCCAATGTTTTCACCAGCTAAAGAAAGTGTCTGCTTGGCCCAAGTTGGGAGATGTGTTTGCACTTTAGGATTTGATTCTAGATATGATATTTTCTATTCACTGATACCATATATAATAGGTTAAAAATTAGATTCATTACCCCCAATTCCATCATCCAAATATTCAAGAAAATAGGAAGGAAAATCAGTAGTTTTCTCCTTCACTAGTTCTAACTCTTGAAGAGGCTCATTGAATCAGACACTTCTTTCAATGGAAATTTATTTTGTTCTGATATTCATCAGCTTGAATCCTTTAGATTCTTCTGGATATCCAATAAACATGAATTCAATACTTTGCAGTTGCAAATCTTTCCTCTTATCATGCGGAATTCGGGCCCATGCAACAGACCCAAACACCCTGGAATTCGACACATCTAAATTGTGTCCATAGTAGGCTTTGAAAGGGGTCTTCCCTTTTATGGATGAGTGAGGAACCATGTTCTGAATGTATACAGAAACATTCATGGCCTAAACACATAAATTTGCAGCCAAGCTCTTGGTTCAAGCATGCATGTGGTCATCACCTTAAGAGAATGGTTCTTTCCCTCCGCTACACTATTCTGCCGCGTGGTGTAGGGAACTGAATGTTGGATTTGAATGCCACTGTCAGAACATAGTTTCAGAAACAAATTAATGACATATTCACCTCCATTATCATATCTCAAATATTTTATTTTTTTCTCAGATGCATTCTCAAACAGTACTTTCAATTCAATGAATTTTTCTAAGACTCTTGACTTTTTCTTGATGAAGACAGCCCATGTATATCTAGAAAAATCATCTATGAAAGTGAGAACATACCAAGATCCATTCAAGTATGTGGTGGGAATTGGTCTTCTGATTCAGAATGAATCAGCTCCAATATTTTTGATGCTCGTCTTTCCTTCCCCCGATCAAACCTATGCTCAAGATGTTTACCCAAAATACATCCTTTGCAAATTCTGGTGGTAGCTTTGATGACTGGGAGGCCTTCAACCATGGGATTTTTCTGTAATTTCTACAAATATTTGAAATCTAGATGGACAAATATATCATGCCATAGTCTGCTAACCTCATTTCCATGAGTCATAAGAGATGCGGGCTTTGCATCCTCCACAAAATGGGAAAACTCATAGGCTTTTGCATGATGATTTGGAGAGTCTTTTGCCACAAGTTTCTCTGATGCAAGTTTAATAATTTCTACATAATTTGGGCTGAACAATACTCTCTTGGGCACTCCAATATGGGTCATTTTATAGACACTCAATAGGTTTGAGGCAAGAGATGGTACACTCATAAGATTGGAAAAATAACCATGCTCAAGATTTACTGTACCTTGTCCTTTCGAATTGATGATAGAGTCATATCCCATGTGGATGGGAATGATTTTTCTAGTGTCCAAGGAAGAGAAGGAGTCTCTTCTTTCCATCATGTGATTCAAAGCTCCAGATTCTATGATGATAGCTTTGGACTTTGAGGTGCTTTCAATGAGAGCATGTCCCCTTTCTTGCTAGTATTCTTGATCTTGATTGTCTTTCCTCCAAAATATTTCCAAAAGGTTGATGTTATTTCTCTCGAGGAGAGAAGTAGCTTCATCGAGTTTCTTTTTCATGTAGGCATGTTCAGGGTGGAAGCCCTTCCCACAGTATGAACACTTGACTTTCTCTTTCCCTTGGTTTCCTTTGTTCTTGTGTTTCTTCAAGCTGGAAGGCTCTTCATGCTGCTGATTTTGAACTTTAGGATTTGGAGTTTCGAATTTAGTTTTTGTATTCTTCTGCTGCTTTCCTTTACCCTTCAAATCCTTGGGCCTTGAAGCAAGATGATCTTGATCAAAGGAGGATCCGATTATCCCCATCCATACAAGCTTATCATGCTCTTCTGTTAGGGACTCAATGAGGGCATTGAGTGTAGGAATATTCCATCCTGGGGTTGTGAGCTTCCAAGCATGAAAAGTAGAAATAAATACTGAATAGTCAGCCCCATGTTTTGAGAGAATGGGGAGGATGAGCTAATCATCCTCCTTCTTCACCTCACACTAGTTCAATAGAAGGACTAGATGCTTGAATTTTGTGAAAAAGTCATTAAGGGTCTCAAAATTGCCAACGTGAAGGGACATCAACTCATTTTCAAGTTGATAAAACCTCAAATCATCCTGTTTTCCATAAAAGGAGGCAAGATGGTCACAAATCTATTTTGGAGTCTTCAATCCTAGGAGGTGGAATAGAAGATCATTGGAGATAGAGAGACACAAGAAAAAGTAGGCTTCATCCATCTTGTTCCAAAATCTCGCCTTGTCCACAACATGGTTAGGCTCTTCTTCTGTATCCATAGTGACCCGGTAGAGCCTTCTAGCATGTGGCTGGATCTCCATTTCTCCTTTCCATTGGTGATAGATGAAAGGAGTCAAAATATCTATGGAATAATCCATATCAAACTGTTGTAGCGAATACAGTGAGCCTGTAAAACCTACAAATCAACACAATAAAGTCACCTTAAGGTCGAACAGCTTGCACATTTAAGATTTTCATCACACCCAGCAAATTGATCAAGCAAGCTTCATAAAAAATTCCTTAAGTTGGGGTATTAAGTGGTAAACCTTCTGCTTTTGGTGTAGTGTTGGAATTTGAGATTTTGCTCAATTTTTCATGCAAGATCCATCAAAAACCATGTTTTTGAAGAGAATGAACTTCGTTCCATCATGAGCTCTGATACCACATTAATTCTGTCATAGTAATCTAGGGACTAAGCACAATTTACAAGTGATTCAAGACAAATTAGACATGAAAATGGTGTAACGATACTGCAATAAGAGTTTGCAGACCCTGTATAATCAATAATGGAATGATAGTACAATAAAATGTCATGCAGAATGCATGAATGTCAAGGAGGTCATTCAAATTGCATGGATGGGTGTAACTTAACTGAATGTCAGCCACAATCAGCACACTTAGTTAACCACTAATGTGATCCATAACTAACTCTCACACTAAGTCCTAACTAAATCAGAGTGTAATAAATGACTGAGTCTAACTGAAAGTGACTCATCACATGTGACTGCATGTCCAAATCAAGGAGGTAGATCATCCATAACTCCAAGTAGCTCTGATGGAGTTAATTGAAGTGCCACTTGTCATCAGAAGTGGTTGGAGGCGCCCTAGTTGTCTCCGGTTCATAAACATTGGCAAAAAAAACAAATAATGAATGGAGGCACCTTTACAACTTAGATAAACTAATTTTTAGGTGAAACAATAATTAGTTAGCAATTAGGCGCATTTATGACACTCAGATCACCCCAGAATTGCTTGCTCTTTGAAGGAGGAATCCCAGTTAGCCTCCCCAAATGAAGGAGAAGGCTTAGTTGGAATCCTTGACTGAAGGAGGAAATGGGTCTGCTCATGCTAATGTCATAGTGTGCTCATCTGATTTCAATTAAGTCAATTAAACTTAGGATAGTGGGTAGATAGGCCAAAATTGACCAAATAAGTGTTCATGTTGGGTAAATGACTCCAACAGCTTTCACAAGGTGGAACTCTCTCTCTTCTCCCTTCGGACAAAAATTAGGTTTTCTACCAAAGTTGGAATTTTGGAAATATGATTGCATAGAAATTTGCGCCTCCCTTGAGCACATCTGATGAGCCCTATATCGAAATTTTTGAGCGGGTAGATCTCTGATAAATTCAAACCCTAGTTTGACTCTAGATAAGAAAACTGCAGAAATTGCATATCAGAATTTCGCAAGTCAACTTTGAGAGGTGAATATTTGGAATCTCCAAAAACCAAGTGTACCTGTCAATTTTCCTCAGTCAAGCTCATCTCTTATTAAGATCAGTTTTGTATTTTGAGAAATTTCATTTTTTGGTGACCTCCTAGATAAGATTGCCCCAAGCACTAAGCTTGAGGATAAGGTACAAGGCATAGGGAATTTCAAATCATGGAAACATAGGATTGGCCTCATCCTTAGAGAGAATGATATTTTCAAATACATCAAGTAATAAGTTGCAGAACCTGAAGAGGATGAAGGTAAAAATAAGCATAAGAAGGACCTAATTAGGGAAATGAGGATCATTGTTGATTCTATTAAAGACGAATTGATTCCTCAAATGTCATCCAAAGATACTCCTAAGGAGATATATGATGCCCTAACTAGAATGTATGAAGGAATAAGCATCAATAGAAAGATGAATTTAAGAACTCAATTGAAGAGTACCAAGATGTGCCAAGGAGAATCTGTTACCACCTAAGTTGTACTTAGTGGTTTTTTATCAAGTGAGCCTAGTGAACCGGACAGGGTTAACTTGTTCGGACTTCAAAAAGACCTTTGGAAGTACTTCTGGGAAGTGCTTGTTGTACTATATCACATGTTCATACCCCATGGGGGAATTGTAATAAATGTTCTAGCATGATAGTGTCTGTAAAAGACTCGGTCTCTTAGACTTCATTTGTCAATCCAATCAGCCCAGGGTGTTTTTTCCCTTGGTTATTATTGGTTGTTGAATAAACGACTGATAATTTCTGAGTTTTTCACTGCATACCTCCAAAGTTGGGGTGGTTGGCTTGGAATTTAGGCGTATTGAGGTTATTAGAGTCTATGTGTCAATGTATAAGCATGCTAGACATCATTTTTGAGTCATATGAACATGTCTAAGTCCCCCTAGGTGTTTTTCAATTTTTCAATTTTTTTTATTAAAATTAAAATTTTCCAAAACTTAGGCTATTTTTTAATAGTTTAATTGGAAAAAATGAATTTGTAATAAAAGTGGGCCAAATAATCGGTTTCAGTCATGTAGGTGCTCATTTTCAAGCTAAGAGCACCATGGAAACCCATGGACCCACTATTTCCTAAGTTTTGAGTGATCTTCCATCACTCAGGTCAGAAATCCCCAAAAATCAATTATTGATTATTTTAATTAATAAATTGATGAATAATGGAGCAAATCCAAAATCAATAAATCAATGGATTCTCAACCGATTTGACTGAAATCAATCAGATTTGGAGCAGATTGACTAGATATAACAAATCCTTGACTGAAGGAGGGGATCAAATCAGATCCAGAGTTGATCCACAGCTATCTTCATGGGGAATTGTACCCTCTCTCTCTCCTCCACACATGTGGAATCTCCTGGATGCTCTATGGACTGAGGTGTCAGTGTATGGGTTGATGTGTCAGCTCAATCAAGCCCCTGGTTGACAAGTGGGCTCAGTTCAGCTTCAGTTCTGCATTGATGAACTCTCCATCAGTTGATTTCACTTGATTCCATGAGGAATTGCGCCCCCCTGGGATGGATGGCCTGTAATTTGTATATATCCTGCTTGAGGCTCCCTCTTTCAAGCTAGTTAGAGCTGGACTGAAGGGATTGCCATTGTAACTATGTATTTGATCATCATTTGTGAATAAAGAAGATTTGGAGGCTATACTGTGTAGTGCATTTGATTGTGTGGATTCTCAGTGTTATGCTGCTGATGTGGTAGCTACAATTTCTTGCCAAATTATGTGCTGCTTATGTGTTCTGGCTTCAAGGATTCGGTTGGATCAAGTAAGGGTTTAAACTAGGAAAGCTAGATTGCTTGATCTTGTTTATCCATATGATGTATGCTCAAAAATATCAGGTATATGCTTAAATAGGGTTATTTCTACATAATCTTTCATTTTTGTTGTTTTATGCATCTATACCCAGATCTCACGAGGTGTGTGCAGGCTTGTATTATTTAGTTGCAGGTTCCTAATTGGATGAAGACGTGGATATAGATTGACTCCATTCCTATCCAATAAGCTCAAGACTCTGTCCCTCATCACTCCACAAAAAGGGCCTCCTTTTAGCTTGCTCCATTCAAGCAACAATCCGACCTTCTCTCCTCTTCTTCTCATTTCTATAAAAAATCAACACTTTACCCGGTTACTTTGTTCAGTTCATAGCTTTGATTTCATTTAGATCTATTTCATCAAAGTAAAATATACATAGATATGATATTTCATAGCTCACAGTCTAGATCTTGCACTCAAAAAATTTTCATAAGCATTCTAGATCTAGCTTTAGGGAAATCGTCTTTTTGCATGAAAATTTAAAGAAAACTTGTAGATCACATGCATTACATTTCCTTTCGCTGTTATAAAATTTAATATTCTGCAATATCAGTGCATTTTCAATTGGCTGCACAAACAGAAATCCAAGATCCCAAGGAAAGCTTGCTTTCCTTGGTTCCCTTTTTGCCTGTTTATCTAGTTTTAACTTCATTTTTTTTAGATAAGGTAGGCTGATCCAAAGGTACTCTTAAAGTGATTTTTGGAATTTTTTATCATAACATGCTCGCTTTATTTTATCAGGTCTGACAGAAAATAAAGGAAGCTGATGTCCGAAGTGGCCTCGGGAGCGTTCAAATCCCCCTAGGGGTCTCCCTTTTTCACTAAAATCTTAAAATTTTTGCAAAGTTGTAAAATATTGGTTTCATCCTGTATAAGGACCAAGAAGTTTCTAATATATCAGTTCTATGATACTTTAACCATTAATAAATAAAATCATTTTTGGAATAGGCTCTTTCGAGCCCATTCCCCATCCCCCCTGGGGGGATTTGCGTCGGTGTCCTTTTTCGTCGCTTTCTGATTAGTTATTTTTTAAACTAGCATTGATCTAATTTTCAGGGTAGTATACTTGATTTTAGTAATAGTTTCATATTCCACTTTTGTTTTTCAAAGTAATAATAATACTTACCCCACGATTTCCCGATTGACCCGAAAGGGGAAAGAGATTCATGGTTGGACTAATTAGAAAACTATCTTTGTGGATCTTTTTTATTTTTCAATCATTTGTTTTCAGCGATCATAAAATTAACCCCTCCTCGATTCCTCGATTGAGATCCACTTGGATCGAAAGAGGTTCTTGGAGGGTTTTCCTTTTAAACAAGAACACTCAGTTTAAAACCTACTAAAATTGACAAGACTCCAATGTGTATGCTCTGCACTTGGCTGCGGTTCATTCAATCATTCAAGCTGTATCAAAAGCACTTGGGTGACTAGTATAATTAGGACTCACTCTCCCCAACTGACAAACCATCAGGTGAAAATCCAACACCTAGATCAAACCTTTACGGTGGAAAAATACCCAAAGGAAGCGGGAACTTCTGAAAAGTGACCTCGGGGCGCCGATCTCTGTCACACCCTAATGGGTGCATTACAAATAATAGCCCCAGAGACTCCATTTCAGCCCACATATTCCTTGCGGGTAGCCGTGAAGGTTTAGTTTTGGACATACTCCAAGTACTCTCGGGTATATCTGGAGTCCCCCCTTAGCCTAATTTTAATCAATTCATACTTTAAATTTAACTTAAAACATACCAAGAGGCAAGCGCAAAACATTCACTCCAAGCACATGCAAGCATATTGATTCTATTTTTGACTCCATTCTAAGGCATTGGTTAATTTCTCGCTTTATATACATATTGTGTCTCGGCATTGTGCTTTTGTGTGTTCATCTTTTACATCTTGCCATCTTTGATTATCTATAGTTAAATTGCAAACTCCTAAGTAACTCATTCAGTTTAACATCACAACACTAAGTAATTATCCTTAGTAACTTAATAGGGTCTACCCCCCTTGGCTTCGTTAGGAGTTGAGCCTAAACGGAGGAGTCAAGAACAAGGTGATAGCCTTGACTCGAGACTTGCCCCTAAGGACACACCGAGTGGCTTCAAGATTTCTGCCACGTGACCCAGGTGTGTGAAAGGCGGCAACAGAATCCATCCAAGACTACTTCACAAGTATCCAAATTCAAGGAGAAACTAGAAGCCATTGGAGACTCCCTTGATGAATATGAGATAGTTATGATTGCTCTCGATGGTCTCACTAGAGCTTGGGATTCATTCATCCAGACTATGTGTGCCAAAAAGGAGAGCATGAAATTCGACATTGTATGGGAAGATTGCATCCAAGAGGAGGATAGAGAATATCTATTTAAAGAGTATGATAAATCCCTAGCCACCCATACCAAGAGAGGAATAATTCAATCTAAATTCAAGAACAAAAGCCATAAGGTGACTCAACCTCCCAACACTTTCAAAGGACAAGAGAAAACAATCCAAGAAGAAACTACTCCAGCTTTCAATGTTTCAATTGTGACAAGTTAGGACACATTGCAACAAATTTTCCATTGAATAAAGAAGAATACAAGAAGAGGAACAACAAAAAAATACATCATGCACACCTAGCAAAAGATGATTATGAAGAAGAGGAGGAAGAAGGACATCAAAGAAAACCAACAAAATAAGAAGAGGAAGAAGAGTATGTATTATTCTCTGCACTCTCTATGTCTATAACACCTAGAAAAGATACATGGATTATTGATAGTGGTGCTTCAAATCACATGATGGGACAAAAGAAATCTATGTCAAAACTTGAAGAGAAGAACTCTCCTCAGAAGGTATCATTAAAAGATGACTATCAATACCCTATCAAAGGAATTGGTGAATAAAGCTACTTGATTATGGAACCCCCATGAAGATGAAGGAATTCTTATATGTAGCAGGTTTGAAGAAGAAATTACTTTCTATCTCATTATTAGATAAGAAAGGATATAGGGTTTCATTCATAGATGGACAAGTACCTATGTGGCCCAAAGGAAAATCAATTGAAGATGCAATTGTCATTGGTGAAGAAGAAGGAGGATTTCATAAACTCAAGGGACATTCTAAAACATCTCGTGTTCATGAGACCACTAGCCAAGGTGAACTATGGCATAGGAGGCTTGATCAAATCAACTACAAAGTACTAATCCATGTGATAAAAGTAGTGATGGGTTTACCATATTTGAAGATCGATCATCATAGGAATTTGCAAAGGATGTGCAAAAGGAAATAATATCAAGAATCCATTTTTGAATAGTGAGACAAAGACTAAAGGTAGATTGCAATTAATTCATTCAAATGTATGTGGTCCAATTCCCTCCACATCTTTGAGTGGTTATGAATATTATGTTACATTTATTGATGACTATTCAAGAAAGAAATGGATATATTTCTTAAAAAAAGGGATGAAGTATTTGGAAAATTCAAGGAATTCAAAGCCTTGATAGAGAATCATTCAAAAAGAAGAATCAAGAAACTTAGAACATATAATGGTGGAGAATATACTTCAAAATATTTTGAATCCTTCTATAAAAAAGATCGAATAAAGAGGGAACTAACTACTCCCTACAATCCTCAACAAAATGGTGTTGTGAAAAGAAATGATAGGACCATTATGGAAGTAGTGAAGACAATGATATATGATCAATATATTCCAATGTATATAAGGTCTGAAGTAGCAAGAACGACAGTTTATGTACATAATAGATGATCCTATAGTGCCCTTGGATTCAAGACTTTAGAATAAATGTTCACAGGAAAGAATCATGAAGTGAGCCCCCTTAATATATTTGGTTTCCTGGTATATGTTCACCTACCAAAAGAAAAGAGAACAAAGTTGGACCCTTCCGAAAAGAAAGGGAATATTTGTTGGATGCTATGAAGTCTCCAAATCCTTCAGAATATACATTCCAGTATTCCATCAGATGGAGATTAGTAGAGATGTAACATTTGATGAAGAAGCATATCTCAAGAGATCTAGAAAGTGTTACCATGAAGAAGTATATGAAGAAGATGTACCTCCCATAAATATAGAAGCTTCACCCTACCCTGAATATGAGACATCAAAATACCATGATATGCTAGAACCTCAACAACCTCCTACTATGAATATGTCATGAAACATAAAGCCTTCTTGGGTAAAAGAAATTGTACAAGAAGCAGAGAAGTGTGGAGCTCCAGAAGGCTCCACAAGAGCAAGCAAGAAGTCAAATCCATTTTCCAGTTATGTGGATTTGATGTGTGACCTTGTAAATCAAGAACCTACCAATTATGAAGAAACTATACAGAAAAAATAATAGGTAGAAGCAATGAAAGAAGAATACCAATCGATAATAAGAATGATGTTTGGAATATAGTTCCCAAATCAAGAGGGAAAATTGTGGTATCTTCCAAGTGTATCTACAAGATAAAGCATGCAGCTGATGGAAGCATTGAGAAATAATAGTCAAGGTTTGTCGCTAGATGATTCTCTTAAAAAAAGGGAGTTAATTATGAAGAGACATGTGTACCATTAGCAAGGTACACTTCCATTAGAACCATAATGGCACTTGCATCCATGATGAAGTGGGGTTTACACTGGACGAATGTAAAAAAAACCTTCCTGAATAGAAGTGTACATATAATAACCACATGGATTTGAAATTGAAAACATGTGGACTCACGTATGTAAGTTGAAGAAGGCTCTATATGGATTGAAGGAATCTCTTAGAGCTTGGTATGGAACGATGGATAGATTTTTGATAATCTTGCGCTTTACCAAAAGTAAAGCTGACCATAACCTTTACTTTAAGGTTATGGATGTTGAACCTATCATATTGTTGATATATGTGGATGACTTATTTCTGAGAAGAAATGAGAAACATAATGTAGAGTGCAAGAAGAAGCTCGCTGAAGAATTTTAGATGAAATACCTTGTATTGATGCAATATTCTAGGTTTGGAAGTATAGAAGCACCCAGAAGGAAGCTTTCTCAACCAAGGAAAGTATGTTGTGGAAATCCTAAAAATATTTGATATGTTAGAATTTAAAGCCATGGCCACACCCATGGATACCAACCTGAAGTTGTTAGTTGATGAATCGTCAAAGTTAGTGGATGTGAATTAGTAAAGACAAATTATTGGGCCATTGATGTCTCTAACTAATACCAAGAAATATATATGCTTTCTTGTGAACACCCTGATTCAATATGTAGTTAATCCTAGACGTGTTCACCTAGTAGCTGCAAAGCATGTGATGAGGTACCTGAAAGGTGTGATAGACTTTGTTCTATACTATGTTGAAGATCTTGACTACAAATTGTATGGTTATACAGATGCAGATTGGGATGGAAGTGTCTTAGATAGGAAGAGCACCTCAGGTTGATGTTATTGTCCAGAATCTACCATGATCTCATTTTTTAGTAGGAAGCAGTCCATTGTTGCTCTCAGCATAGCTAAATACATGTATATAGTAGCTTGTTTTTCAAGTCGTGAAGCCATATGCCTTTGAAAATTGATGTTAGGCCTAATTGACCTGGAGTTGGATACACCAGTGATTCTATGTGACAACTATAGTTGTATAAATATGGTGGAGAACCCATTGTTCCATGACATGTCAAAGAACATAGAAATATAGTATTTTTACATACGAGATATGGTACAGAAGGGAGCTATAAAGATCCAATATATGAGCACTAATGAGAAATTTGTTGATGTGTTGAATAAACCTTTGTCTCAAGTAAAGTTTGAATACATCCATGACATGCTTGGTGTGGTTCGAAAGGACCCTCCTCAAAAGGGGCAACAATGATGATGACGTTGCAATAGGATTGTATCATCCCTGGACATTAGTCCTAAAGTGATCCTCAGACTTTTTTCTCCATGATGATGATGTTGTAGTGGGATTGTATCATCCCTGGACATTAGTCCTAAAGTGATCTGTATACCTTTGTCTCTATGACGTGGTTGGAATTGTATCATCCCTATACATTAGTCCTAAAGTGATTCGCAAAATTTTATCTTCGTGATGATGATGTTGCAGTGGGATTGTATCATCCCTGGACATCAGTCCTAAAGTGATCCACACACTTTTGTCTCTTTGATGATGATGTTGCAGTGGGATTGTGTCATCCCTGGACATTAGTCCTAAAGTGATTCGAATACATTTGTCTTCATGATTATGATGTTGTAGTGGGATTGTATCATCCATGTACATTAGTCCTAAAGATATATCAAAACCTTTGTCTTTGTGATGTGGTTGGGATTGTATCATTCCTGGACATTATTCCTAAAGTGATCTGCAGACCTTTGGCTCCATCATGTGGTTGGGATTGTATTATCCCTGGACATTAGTCCTAAATTTATCCTTGAAATTTTGACTTAGTGATGTGATTAAGATTGCATCATCCTTGGACTTATGTTCCAAAGTGAGAGGGATTGATCATCCCATAATTGGATGATGTGTGCTGCAAGTTATGTTGTCGTAGATGATGTTGTTTTCTATCAAAAGGTCAAGTGTTGTTGCAGATGATGTTGTTGATGATCAAGTGATCAAGTGCTATCGAAGATGAATATAAAATATGAAGACATGGTGTTGTATAAAATGATGCTCCAGTATTGAATACATTGAATATGTTCCAGTCATCATTCCAGTTGCCGATGTTGTTGAAAATTTCCAATGATTTATAGATGTACCACCTTGATGTTGTTGTTGATGCTCTCTCTCCTTACTCATATAGTTGATTATACTGCTATTAGTACAATGAACTTTTCTTTAAGGGAGAGTGTTGAAATATTGTAACTACGAAGAATATTATATTGTATTTTATTATTGTAATTTATTCAGAGATGCTTTATTCCTCCATCGGAATGCTCTTATCGAATTTTATCATCATAGTGTCATGAGGTAAAAACTCCGTTGTAAGTTGGTTCGGTAAAACCCTCCAGAAAGTAATATTATATTGTTTTGATTCTTCCTAGGTAAGCTGGACCAGTTAAGTTTGTTGTGGCAGACCTACTTAGGGAAAAAGTCAAGTGGAAGATAAAGTATAAATAGGAGTGGTGTGCTCCTCATTTGGACACACACACTCACTTGTGTAATGCACATAGGAGACAGAGGGAGATATCTGGAATGATAACGAGCACTTGTTTGGGATTTGTCTTTGTTCTTTTGATCATCTATATCGAGGAAGTGTTGCTAGGTTTTCTTCCTTTAGAGAGTTTCCCAAGATAAATCAGTGTCTGTCTTGTCATTGTGTTTCTTCCAGTGATCTTGTATATGTTATTTTTGTGAAATTGAATTGAATACAGATTTTATCCATCTTATCATATTGAATCTTAAAAATGGGTTGATTCACCATCCTTATAGTTTGTGGTCCTTAAACTAGTGATAAATCCTTGCAAAATAGGTTGAGAAACCATGCTTTGAATCCTAATTGTGAAATTAACAATACTTGAAAAATATGTTGACAAAATCTAAATGAATTCAACAAGAACATTAATACTTATGATAAATATTTGTGTAGGAATGCTTTAACTAATAACTATAAAATATCACATATGCATAGAAGCAATTGCATGAAATTAATAAAAAAAAGGAATGTGAGGGGGAAACAAGGATAATTGACATCATTTTCACTTTCAAGTACCTATTTGTTGGCATAACAAGCTATCATAGATCCATCATACCATCACAACACACCTTTTCTTGCATCATATTATCTAGATTTTGCACACTACTATTACCACACTATTACTAACAACTTCGATCTTAAAATCATCTATTATAATGAGCCTTCTCACTTCTCTATGACATCTTATTCCCTACATTAGAATCATTATTCCTATAGCACTAAGATGATGGTTTTCCATAAAAATATTGCTCATGCAATTTACTCCAACATATACTCTTTCATACATTGGGAAAACATCCTTAAATGCTAAAATTTTACAACACTCCCATCATCTTACACTATAATACGGTTAGAAAGTATCCTTTCTGAAAGGAACAAAGTTCCTCAATAATAGAATAACCAATATAAGTAACGTATAAATGCCATAAAGGGAAAGTAATGTAAAATAAGATGTATGATAGATGATAGATTACAATTTGTAGCCACCCTTATATATTGTGTGGACAGCCATAAATGAAGGTCCACATCCCTTAACCTAGTATTACATATCACTAGTTAATATTTAATGTATTTATTATTATTGTTACATTGACTTCCCCTCTGTATTGATAGCAATGTCTGATTTCCTTTGAATGATCGTCTTGGCATCCTTTTCTTTTTGTATTTGTGACATTTGAGGAAATGAGCCGATACGAGTTACGGATTCCCCAAGTGAATTGTCGCATCGTATCTGCTGTGGTCCATCCCAGATCTATTTTTATCGCAGCTCTAAGATCATTTTGTGGGACGATTTGTCTCAATACTTTCTTAGTATGTTGATATTTTCGCAAGTCCACATAAGTCTTCTATGAATATTCATTTTGACCTTGTCATTGGTCAAAATGACGATTATAATTAGGATGTCTATAAGGTGTAGGTGTTGTTTGTTCTTCTTTCTTTTGGACTGCGGTGAGGACTGTCTTCACTTCCTCGATTTTATTTTTAGGTGCATTTTCCCATATTTTTGCCTGTTGGTTCTCCAGTAGTTTGTTATGATTTTGAATCTTTTCGATTCTTTCATCTTGCGACATTTTTTCAATTTCTAACTCCTTGATTTCATTCTGTAGTTCCTGATTACAATTATTTAGAAACTGGTTTTCTTCTTGGTTTTCTAGTATTTTTCCTTCGAGGTCTTCACCGGAGTGTTCCCCCTTGATACTATTTTTCAATTTTTTGATCTTTGTGATCATTGTTTTGTTATGATTTTGTAGTCGACAAATCTCTTCAGTATTGCTTGATAATACCTTGTTGACTTTTGTCAATTCCAACTTATGTGTCTTCTTACTGTCATCATGTTGTTGTTGGAGTCTTTCTTTTTGTTGTTGATGATGACATAACTATGTTTCCTAATTTCCTAAATTTTCATGTACTTGCACCAATTCATCTTCTTTATCGATGACGACTTTGTTAAGACGACTAATTTCTTCTTCCAATTCAATAATATTCTCATACGGATGTTCTTTGACTTTTTTTGACTTTATTATCTGGTCGTCAAGTTTTTGAATGATGCCTTCCAGATGTGATATTTTCTCATCTTTATCTGGTAGCCTTTCTATGAGTTTTCTTTTACTATCTTCCAAAAATCCAATATTCATATCCGAGGTAGTAATCCTTAGTTTCTGTTTGTCGATTTCGAATAGTAGACTATTATTGGCAATATCACACTCTTTTAGCTCATTCGAAACTTCCCGTAACTGTGATTGTAATTTTGGTATCATAGTCGCCATGACTTCTTGAATTCCAATTTTTCGAATTGGTCTTCTTGTTTGATAGCTGATTTTGGTTGATTGTCTAGCCTTATTTTCTTTTGCTTTTTTTAATGACAGAATATCTTCTTTGATTAGGTTAAATAACCCCCCTTTTTTTTCTTTTTTTCCAAAA
>LPNX010790104.1:0-18274 GCA_001517045.1 Pseudotsuga menziesii | reverse complement strand
ATAATTATATATATAGTTTAATATATAGTTTTTTTTTAATAATAATTAATTATTGTATTAATTATTATATAATAAAAGTCTTTATTTTATTATTTTATATAATAAAACAAAAAATTGAACTATTATAAATATATTATAATAATTCAAATCCAAGCAAAACCTGGGTTGAAGCAGAAAGCAAAACGATGTGTTTGTTTTACTTTATCTTTTCTTTTTTTTACTTTCCTTTCCTTTTCTTTTCTTTTACCTCCGTTTTTTTGGGGGGTTACTTTTACCTTTTATTTTATTTTTCCTTTTTCCTTCTATCTCTTTTTTTTAAACTTTTTCTTTCTTTCTTTTTACTTTTTTCTTTTTCTTTTGGACAATGTCCAATATTTTAGGGAAACCCTAAAATAAGGCTACAAGCCAAAAATCAGACAAGGTCTAAGAATTAAGTCCAAAGGCGTAGATCATCCAAACGAGGCTCTGATACCACTGAAAGGAACAAAGTTCCAGAATAATAGAATAACTAGTATAAGTAACGTATAAATTCCATAAAGTTCAAGTAATGTAAAATAAGATGTATGATAGATGATATATTACAATTTGTAGCCACCCTTATATATTGTGTGGATAGCCATGAATGAAGGTCCACCTCCCTTAACCTAGCATTACATATCACTAGTTAATATTTAATGTATTTATTATTATTGTTACACTTTCTCATGAGGAAATCCTCCATGGAATGAATCCTTGTCATATGACCCCACCACTATTATTTTTTGAGTGCTATGAATCTTTTATAACACTTTCCATGACCAACCACACATGTAAGTAATACACTTTCATCTCTAAAGTTTTAGGAAACATACATCATTATACAAGAAACATCTTGATCCTCACAACAATTTTGTGATCACCATTCGAATTTTGTGATCACCATTCAATAGGGCCCTTCCTTGAATTCTTCTAGCACCCTTGATAAAGATTTATGATACTTTATGAAAAAAATATAAAGCATACCCTTCGATTTCATGGTTCATTTTCAAGTATTTGCAATGTCAACAATTATTCACATTCAAATATCTTCATATTTTCACTAATGGTGAGGTTGTTCCAACATTTTTGTTAATCATGATAGAAAATTAGAAGAAATTGATCCGATAATAACTCATGTTCATGTCAAATGGAATCTTCTTAAATGTTCCTACTTCCAACTCTTTATATGTAAATTATTGATAGGTGAAAGTAGTGATCCTGATGTTAAGCAAATCTAACAACTTAGCATTCATTAACTTCAACAAAAAATTCATATCCCTTCATAAGATAAGGTCAAGGAACTCGAACCATTCTTTTTCCCATTCCAAGGCCTAAGGTTTGCAAAGGGGACCAACAAAGGTAGATTATGTCATCATTTTTAATGTTCTAATGGAAGGTGGTCTCACCCAATATATGTTTAACATTACCTTTCAATGTAGTATGGGTAGAGGGAAAAATAATGGGTCGAAATCTCTTAAAACATCTCATAATTAAAAATTAATAATTAAAAATATAAGTAGATAAATTCCTCATAATATAGAACCAAAAAGAATGTGTCATCCTTGTAACAAAACACACTAAAAAGTATGGCGAACATATAATCTTGTCTTAAAGCATAGGGGTGAAATTTATCCCATGGGCTAGTTTTTGGAAGTTTTTTCCACAAAAAAAGGATTTTCTAATTTTTATTTTTTCCTAAAAGTGTTTACTTAAAATCCTCGGGATAAACTTATTTTACTCAAAACATCGTCAACATTGTGAGGAACTATATAAAATTGCTAGAAAATTGAATGTTTTTACAACAACATCGCTAAACATCTTATTTGGAAATTTAAGAATTACTAAGATTAAAAAAATAATGGATCCTTAAAATTTTCACTACTTGGAAAATATTAGAAATTCTTGAAAGGATAACTATGTAAAATATCTTTATAAATTATGCAAATTTATAGGATTTTATATATCTACTACATAAATTAGTGATTTTAAGTAAGTTAATTTTATCTTATAAAATTTGGATAAATCATTTTTAAAAGAAAAATTAAATTAATAAATCATTTCTTTAAAAAGGAAAAATGAAACAAATAATTATATTTAACTCTTCAATTTTTTTATAATCCATAGCCTTTAAGATCCTTCATTATATTAAGAAAACAAAAACATCATAATTTCTGATAATATAGAGAGTAAATAAATGAAAAAATAAACATAATCTAAACATATACATACTAAAAGTTTCAAAAATCAATGAAGATCTACCCTCTACACAATAAATCAATAACAAAAACTCCTTGTATTCTATTAAAAAGATTAAGTACAAATTGTTTTCTTAAAAAAATGGAAAAATGACAAGTATCATCTACCCATATTATATTGCTATGTGCCTTTAATCCCTAACAAAGAATTTGTTAATGATGTAACCTCTCTCAAATTCTTTTTCCATGAAATAGATGGATCATCATCAATAATTCTACATTAGATTCCCTTGTTAGTCATATACTCTATGTATCGAATCTCATCTTGGACCATTTTATTTTCATTGGACCATTCCACTCCTCAATGATCCAATAATTCTAGAATAGATTCCTTCTTGGTCATGTAAACCTTCTTTGTATCGAACCTCACCTTGGACCATTTCGTTCGTTTTCATTGGGTCATTCCATTTTGTAGTTTCTTTACAATTTTGCCCGAACAAAATCTATAGGAAAAATGTTTGCCATCAGCGCACAAACGATTTGCATATTTAACTAGAAACGTTTCTTTTTATTTATAATTTAAATAAAAACTCTATGCATTAATTAGATGGAGTTCGTAGTTCTAAATATTTAGATATATCTAAAACAATGATCTCTCTCTATATAAAAAATTGTACATTGGCAAGTTTGTAAGTATAGGAAGGAATGGAAGGTATTGATGAATCTAATTTTTTTAATGTGTTTAATATATTAAGCATTCAAGTTTATATATATATATATATATATATATATATATAGTTTTATTTAGTTTTGTATAATAAATTTTAAATTGAAAAATATTAAATATACAATTTATAAAAATGTTTATAAAATAAATGTATGTATATAAAATATTTTCATTATTTTAAATAAATATTTAATATAACTTATTTTTATAAAAACATTGTGCATATTAATATATATTATAACTTTTAAATATTAATATATTTTTAAAATAAAATAAAAAAATAAAAAATAAATAATTTTAATTAATAATTATATATAGAAAAATAAAAATACTTTTTTTTCTTTAATAATATATTAAAGTAATATATATATATATGAGCGCATAAATGCATGCAACCTCCTCGAGGCTCGGCTTGAAAAACCTGTTGGGGGCACATAGTATGTATGACCGCCACCCCTTTCTCCATGTAATATTTGTGTGACGTGAGTCATACAACTTTCAATCTTGTCAATATAGATTATATTGATACATTCACCATTATTTATTCGTCATGGTCGGTTTTAAATATACATACATTATCAAGACCTTCCATATGTCGACATGTGAACGAAACATAATTTGACATTACTTTTTCCTTTCGTAGCTATAGTTATATTTCCCTAAAGATATGATTTTATCTTGATCTCCCGTGTACTATACTTTATGTAATTTATAAACCATCTAGTTTGATGTGGTGCAAGCCTTTTGAAAATTCAAGTACCTACATAGTTCTAGTGGATACAATGAAATTAATTATTGCTCTTGATATGATATCACTTAAATGGATGTATGACCAAAGTCGCTTAGAAGATGTTATAAAATGTAGTTAAATTTTTTTTTTAAGGAAAACAATAATAATAAAATAAGAAGAAGTAGGGAGACACAAGATTTTGTTTATGATACATATAATTTAATTTCGCATTTGAGCTTATGATTTTATAAACAAATACATATTCTTAAAAAATAAGTTTATTCATATTATATTTATAAAAATTTGAATACAAGCTATAGGTGTTTTTATTTTAGATTTGAGATGGATGACTACTAATGCTTTTTATCTAAGGATGATGATGAGACCAGTGTACTTTGGAGCAAATAAACTAGAAGAATGTGATATATATATATAGTTGATAAATGGATAATAGGAAGAATGTAAAAGATAATATGTAGCTAGGCATGGATAACTCAAAAATAAAAATAAAAATTCAAAGTGTCTTCTATTTCATGGCTATCTCTCAACCATTTGATCCCTATACATAATAATAATAATAATAGATAAATGGATAACATGAAAAATGTCCATGATAATATGTAACTAGGCATGGATAACTCAATAATAATAATAAAAAGTCTAAACTTTCATCATTATCTCCCAATCAATTGATCGCCATGAATCTAATTAAACTAGTAATATTTTATCTTAACTATTAAATTCTATAATAATAAAAAAAATATTTTAAAATCACTATCCACCCAAAGCCTAAATTGAGATATAGCACTCCCTTATGTCTTGAACAAAACCCAAAGCCTAAATTGAGATATAGTACTCCCTTATGTCTTGAACAAAAGAATCTCACAATAAAATCTAGAAAACTCTAGAAAAGGTATAAATATCATAGACCTTTTAAGTTTGAAATATTTTTAATTTTTTCTAAACGATATAAAATCCACTATGATAAATTGATTGTGACATTATAACAACTCCACAGCGACCACGCATCAACCACTGAGCGATATCGATAACCATTGATGCCACCCATCTATATTTGATTCCATACATAACATCTCTGTGATATCGATACCATTGATGCCATTGCTGTCACCAATCGAGCATAACATCTCTCAGAAAAATGTTATAAAGAAGGAACGTTTTTACTTTACTTCCGAACCACCATATGGCATAAGCCCCACAAATTCTATATTGCATACAAGTTGAGAGTTAAATTCTATTACATGAAAGAGACGCCACGTCTAATATTTTGTTTTATGTATAAGGTACAGCTTATTACCATACCGTTGTACATTAAAATTTAAAATCGGAAAAAGCCATCGCCGGGAGAGTAAGGATGCCATGATGTCACAGAAACGAATGACATCAGTAAAAATTAATAACAAAAGATTCGACCGCACAGTCCCTGGTACTAACCATTCTCTCGGAGTCACGGGTGAGGGTGAGCTGCAGGGTTTGTCCCAGAAGAAAGAAAGATTTTTTTATTTTTCTTTTCTTTTCTTCAGCAAGAACAAGAACAAGAACTGGAAGAGAGTTGGGAATGGGACCCTCGTCCACCCACACAGATCACGAGACGCTCATCGTCCCGTCCTTTCGACTCTGCTGCCGACAAAAAGACCGTTGCATTCCCATACCACTCACGACTCACGAGCTCTTTATGTAGGTCAAACCCTAGTTATCCGGGACGAGACAGCGCCTTCCTTTTTTCTCTTGCCCTAACCCTAAACCTAAATCTCTTACTATACAATACGCTACCCTCTACCCTACAGGATCCCATATAATGGCATCGTTTCCAACGAATGAAAACGCCAGCCAATGTATATACAGTTAGTAGAGAAATCTGTCGTGTTTCTGTCTGCAGTACAACTTACAAGCCTTGGTTTTTGCTGTGTAGTCCAACGAGATAGAATTGAAGGACAACAGCAAAACGACAAGGGTTTCACGTTTACCCACTCCATCTGCCACTATAGACGAAAACCTAGCGCATCGATATTTATTATTATTATTATGTTATACTGTGTTTAGCCTGTAATATCTGGTTCTTGTTTTTGGAACTTTGTGAGCTCGCTGCCCTACGTGATGTGTTGTTTTTGATTCATTTCTTGTTCTTGTGCTGAGAACAATAAATACGCAATGATTAAGTATTGTGTACCATTTGTTACAGAAAATAAAACAGAAAAGTCTTTGATCGATCTGGAACACCAGAAATACAAATAACGATTATAGTATACATATTTTCTATTGGACTGACTGAGAAGAAGAATCTTGCATGCTTTTGACAGTGAATGTTATATTTAATTTCTGAAGACCGTGCTTGTTCTTGGGCAGTGTTATCCCTTCTTATTACTGTCGATTGCTAGTATTGCAAAGTAGCAGGGTACAGGTATAGGCTGAGAAATTATAACTCCAAAGCTGTTATGAGAATACCCCATTCTGGATAATGACCTTTCGCGCGCCCACCCGCGAGTTTGAAGCAGCAAAGGAGCTGTCATTTAACATTTATCTCAAAAAAAAAAAAAGTTTATCTATTTTACAAGTTTGTATATTCACCCATGGAATCCTGCCATTGTTGCCTGAATAATACGCTGTACCTGTACCGCAAACATCTCCACTTTTATTAAATGATATACTTTAAATTGATTGTTTAAATAAACATCACGTTCAAATACAGAAACCAACCCTTGTTTACAAGACTGGGACTGTTTAACCTAATCCTATGTATATTAAATAACATTAATTATTCGTTAAAATATATAAATACTAGTGGTCTAAACAGGTTTTTACCTCTCTTTAGGTATGGCTTTAACCAGTTTTTTTTCCTATAATTTTCAAAATGCTTGAAAACATTACTAGAACTTACAGAGTGTAGGTATTGGGGTTTTCATCTCACCTAATTTTATTTCTAAATTTAAAATCGCCTAACCAACAACAAAAATTACAGATTTTATGAATTAAATTCATCAAATTCCAAAAATTACAGATTTTATGAATTAAATTCATCAAATTCCAGGAAAAAAATAATCAGTCAAACTCAAAATAAAATAAAAAAACCTAAAACTCAAATAATCAGTCAAACCGAAACTCAAATAATCACTCAAACCGTGCCCTCGTTAGACAGCTCCATATAAATATGTTTCTCTTCTTTTACCTGAATGAATTGTAAAAGCATCTCTCAGTTCCAACATTGATATATTTTCCCAATTCATATTCTAAAAAAGCTATTTAATGTTTATCCACTCTGAGTGTCATCTTAGGAATCAAATGGAATTATTATTGTAGGGAGGGACAGCATGGTCCAAAACATGGATTTTTATTTTAAAAATAAGCTTACCACATGCTTTAATGACGTCACCCTCATTAATTTAATATATACACAATCAATAAAATTTCAACGTGTACTTTTTAATTTATTATGGAAGCAATAAGCATTATTTTATAAAAAGGGGATTATTCGAGGAGACTATATAGATAGAAGGGATTTTATTTTAATATATGGTAATAGATCGGATATTACACATATATCGATTTTTAAAATATTTTAATGAGTTTATTTATTCAGTAAGTTATGTGAGCATTAAGCACGAAGGTTTTATATATATATATATATCTCACATTAACTCATAGAATAAACCTTAATTCTTATTATTAGTCATAAAAATGATTCTTGTGATGTTAGTAATTTTGTTTACTATTAAATGATGTGGTAACATGTATATGTGGAAATGTTATTGAAAGAATTTAAATACTATAAGGTTTTAAATTAAAGTATATTTTTTGAGGAATGAGTTTGATGAACATTATTGAAGCATTATTGGAGCATTTTTAATAAACCATTTCATATCTGAAAAAGTAGAAGATATTAATTTCCAAAGGTAGGTTGAAGTTGAATCAATGTTGGACATATAAACCAAAAAAAATCCAAGTTAGTTCTCATGTATTAAAAGTATAATCCACACACACCAACTATTGGCTCACAACCATGTGATGTAACAAAATTTTGAAGATAAAGGCATATAACAAGCACTACCCGTCCCGCCCCCTAAACATGCTTTGTGGTGGAAAAGGGACCATTCTACACTTTTTGGGGAAATACAAACTACATATGCCTTGGAATCATCATCCTTCCAACATTCAAAGAAATAAGAGACAACTTCATTCAAGAAATAGTGTGTTTTTGAGAGTAATAAAAATATTACTTAATGCTACTTTATCCAAGAAAGATGCACCCTTTACTAGGGGAACAAACCACTACTTCCTTCAATGGTTTTTCCCAAGGATCAGAACATACTACTTTAGCAAGCGTTTCCAAAGGAGTGGTAGTGAAATCTTTCATCCTCTTGTTGGATTTAAGATGCCAACCTTCATCAACATCCATATCATGGACTTAATCACTAAGACCCATAATAGAAGCTAGCATATTTATCTATCCAGATGAGCTTTCAAATAATCTAGAACTAGACTCCCACATTGGTTGTGATTCAAGAAGCATAGTGTTCCTAGAAGACACATGAGCGACCACACTACCCAAATATCATTTCAATATCTATGATGGACAAGACATAGTCTCACTAGCCTAAGATTGCATGACAACCTTAGCTACTTGGCCACGATCAATTGATTAGCCATTCATTCTAGTCAGTGAAACTAACATCACAACACATATACCCTAAAAATTTGTATCATATCTACTCTAAGAATCTTCAAAAGATGGACCCCGAGAAGTTGTTAGTGGTGGTTTGTAATTTGGGTACTCACACATGAGGTGGTCTTGACCTTAACAAGGAAACCAAGCATGAGGTATATTCTCACCACACACCTTATGCTAAAGAACAACATGAACCATTATAAGTATAATAAAAGGAGGAAAATATTTGTCATATGTACGTCTATATATACATTAAGGATACCTTGAAATGCATTATATCGGACCATCCACTATCAATAATTTTGAAACCTATTGGAAAATAATTCTACAAAAGGTCATGGGTTAACTAAGTAAAGGAAACTCCAATGGTAAGGGATAGTGGGAATTTCCTCAATCCTCTAGGTTTAAATACACTTTTAGTTACTAAGCATAAGCAAGAGAACTAACAAAGTGTTGGTGTGTAACATATTGCAATACCTACCTCATTGTTTCCCCTAAAATTGATCAAAAGTAAAACATATTTGAGCCTAATTCCTAATAGCAATTCAATGACAACCATTTCACTTCGCAATTCAAATGAGCACCATTTATTAAATGCAAATTCATGTAACACTCAACAAAGGAAGTATAATATTACTACCATATGGTTAATATTTTGACATCATTTCAAATACTCCTTGTGGTTGGCCATAAAAAATTAAAGTCACTTTCCTTAAGCTCATGTGTAGTTTACATTTTAGACTATTTATTCCCCAAAACTACATGTTGTTGAGAAGATGCCCCTTTGAACCTTATCCCTATGTTTGAATTATTGCTTCCCTTGGTTATTTGTTGGGTGCTAACCGTTTGCAATGGTAAATTCGTAGTATTTCACTTCTATATGATTTTGAGATGGAAAATAGCCACTTTTCAAAAGATTCAATATTATCTTTACTTTATGATGAGGAGTTTATAGTTACTACCAGATATTATTTGCCTCTATTTTATTAGGTCTTTGAGGTGAAGGTTTTTTTATTTTAAGACTACTTATTGGTTCATCGTTCTTGATGAGCCTCTTAAATAGATCCCTCACACTTGGGCCACACTTAGACCTTCATGCTTCAAGGTACTATAGTGATATATCTTTCCACCCCCCTTTTTAGGGATATTTCTTTAGTGTCTATGTGGGATTGGTATTTGGAGTGTTTTAATGTAAAGTCCATTTCTTGTAGTACAAAGGAATTCTATTTGCTAGACAATTTATTGTTTTGATGATGATTATTTATGCTAAGTACATATTTGTTATATATATTGTATACTTCCCAATATGGCCGAGTTTCACAAATTGGAGCAACTTATGTATTCATACTTGAGGGCCAAATATGGTGGGGCTTATGACATCCCTATGGTACCTAGTAATGTTTTCATTATCCTTAGGGATAAGGGAGGTCTAGGGTTAATTTACATCGCAACTCAAGGTAGCATATTGGCTTCCAAAATAGTGGTCTAGTGCCTACACACACTCTCCCCTTATCAGGATTTATTTAGACATCATCTTCTCACTGCACACCCTACTGCCATGATTAAAGGATCATTGGTTTGTTTGATATAGTTTAGTATCCTATCAACTTCTAAGTATTGATTTTATTTATTACCATAGGCATTTGGGAAACTAGAGGAAGGTAACTTGCTTGGTTTGGTGACAAATATTAGGTAGGTGGGTGGGGGCTTGAACTGGTTAGAAGACCAATTTGGGGTTCCAAAATACAAGGCACATGTGTTGCAAACATTCCTCATTTTTAGGGGTGGTAATTAAGTAAGAAATATTTTTTATTAGATGAATTTGTGGGATTATATAATTCATGATGTTCCATTACTTGTGAGTTTTCGATTCCTTTTGTGGAAAGACATATTATTACTAAGCTTTATCAATAGTATGAATAGGGGGCCTATTTAAAATGAATACAAACATGCCTATCCCTCATTGGCATGATTCAGAGTGGAGTGTTAGGAAGTCCTTGGTCCAATATGATTTTCAAAATTTCTACTCTCTTATTACTAAGTGACATGAGCTTATCCCTACTGTAGTTTAAAATGGGTGTTTACTTATACCAAGTGACCATGGACTAAGAAATGAAATAACATGTGGTTGATTTAGGTTAGATGAAAAATTCATTTGTTTGCATGGGTATTGAATTAGTAGGGAATTCCTATAAGGAACAATTAGTAAAATATTGTGTCTTTTATGGACTTTCCTCTTCCTACATTGGGCTAGAAATAATGAAGTGTATCTTTAGGATTATTCTTTTATATATCTTATCGGGAGTTACATTAGTTGGATCATGCAACCATTTTCTAGGAGAGGTTACATTGGAGGGCAGTTTTGTTCAATGATTCTATATATATGTATGCATGCTTCTAATTCTACTATTTTTTGTAGCTATTGAAGATTTTAGTGTTTTTTGGTCATTCAAAACTTTAACAAAAATGATGTTAGTTCCTTATCTAGATTTTATTAGATATGAAAAGAAGATGTAGATATACATTTCTTAGCTAAAGGATTTATGTTGATCAAATATGTCAAGGGGTAATATTTACATGCCATTGAATTTTTGTTATTATCCTAATTTCTTTGATGAAGAAGATGTAAATTCTATGTATTTGCCCCTTTGTTTCTTAAATTCCTTTGATGATGAGGATGTAAACACCATTGCATTTATACCATTTCTCTATATTGTTTCTTCTCTATAATAAATATTTTTATATAAATATGAGAAATATTTAAAAACAAAACATATACTTAATAAATAGATACTAGCCAAAATTCATCTTAATTTTTTACTTATTATGTATTTATAATTTTTAGAAAAAAAATTATGATGAAAACTTATTATTGTTAAGAAGACATAAAGTTTATAAAGTGTACATGTGTGTGATATATATTTCCGATGGGTGAGTATAAAATCATCTTATTTCCCTAAATACAACAAATTCAATAGAATTCACTTAAAGGGAAACAATTCAATAGAATTTAATTCATTCATCTAAATTCCACCTACTCGTGAAACTATGTCATAACACCTTAGTTCATGAGATATTAAATAATACCCTAATTTTACTAGATATTGATAAATAGATACCAAAATTATTTTGTGTATCCCCTCCCAATACATATTTTCAATTAAAAAACCTTCCTGTTACTAAATATTACCTATCTTTACTAGATATTCCCTTTTATACCTCCTAATCTCTCTAGGTGCCCCCTAATACCTACACCATATTGACCTTATTTTTCACAATTTAGAATCCCTTTATGACTTACATGATAAGATATTAAACCTAATAAAATATTAGTGAACAAAGTGAATCCAAATGTTATGTAAATACTATAAATCACCTTATTTATCTAAATGCAACAAATTCATTCAATTGTTTACATCACTTAAAAGAAAAGAAAAGAATTCAATACATTCATCTAAATTTCACCTTTATGTAAATAATTTTGTAAATAGTATAATGCTTTTATTAAGTAACGATTTGGATTATTAAAGATTGCCTTAGCTATTGGAAGTTACATAATCAAATTAATAATATCATAAATATACGTTATTATGTGTCTATAAGTTTTTATGAAATTATCACTAGACTTTGGATTATCAGTGCATTTCATAGTTCCATCTGACTTCTTGACAGTTTATGATGTATTTTTTACTATGTTTTGAGACCGTTTATTTTTTTTATGATAGTTTTTGGGCAATACTCTTGGGATAGATAAGTGTTCTAGACATTATGGACAGTTTTCGTGGACAGGCTCATTTTTGTATGATTACAATTATGTGACTAAATCTAGAATTTATATGACACTCATTTTTGTGACAGTTTTGAATGTTTTTTATAAAAACTGAATTAGATGATATACAAATCTATCATAGTTTTTGATGCATTCCAATTGGTTGTAATGAATAGTGCTTATTCTACTTTCTTATTGAATGTAGTTTAACTATCTTTTGAATATTTGGTTGATATAATTTGATTTTCAAATCAATTATTACCTATTATAATAAGCATTTTTTGTGCTGTATATTTTGAGAAAATGGACACTAATGTGGTAAAGATACCGGTCTATCTCATGAATGTAACTTTTTAATAAAGTTACAATTTTTTTTTTAGAAAAAAAAAGGTTCTTATGAAATGGCATTGAAAGCGAATGCCATAGTAATATGATATGGCATTGAAAGCGAATGCCATAGTAATTAGGAGGAAGTTCAACTATTATTGACATTTTGTAAACCCTATGATAAACATTTTGTAATTCCTAATTATAGGTTTAAAAACTGAAATGGATATTGTTAAAATTAAGGTGAATATCATAAACCCTATGATAAACATTTTGTAATTCCTATTTATAGATTTAAAAGCTTAAATGGATATTGTTAAAATTAGGATAAATGATATCCACCTTCATGGTAATTGGACTATCTTGAAAATACTTTGTAATGATTTTCTTTATAAAAATTTGGATACACAAATTAATTGTGATAAACATTTCCTTTTAATTTACCTTATTTTTAAAACATCGTTTTACATAGTTTGATAATTATAATACTATTTAGAACCTCTTTTATTATGAAAAGCATAATTGCATTGTTAGTTTTATTTTTACCATTTTTAATTAAAAAATAAATTTTAAATTTTAATTATATTTAATTTAATTAGTTATCCCTTTTCCATATAAAAAGACAATGAACATCATTAACTTGTTATCTTTAGTTTTATTTTTACTATTTTTAATTAAAAAATAAATTTTATATTTTAATTATATTTAATCTAATTAATTATCCCTTTTCAATATAAAAAGACAATAAACATCATTAACATGTTATCTTCTAATAATATCGACAAGTAATTAGTATTATAAGACATTGAATCATTTTCAATAACATTATTGCAATCCCAAAAAAATAATAAAAACATCTAACATTAATCAATTATTTTATTGTTATATTTTGATCAATTTTTTTAAGTTCACTAATCAATTTTCAAAGATCATTATAATATTAATTAATATAATGTACTATATAAATTAATGTTATTGGTATGTTTTATCAACGACATGATCAAACTGACACATTTTAAACTTGTGGAACTCCTAGTATACCCTTCATACACACACAAAAATGACACACTTCTTTTCCAAATAATATTAAGATTTTGGAATAAGAAGATAAGGTTTGAACCTTACTCCAAATGGTCATGTTATCACCCTAACTCACATTCTTTGATATTTGTTTAATATAAATTCCTAAAGCTATAGGAATCATATTAGTGTAACTAAAAGCATGACTAATTTCACTACACCAAACCTTCTTCTTCCCTTTAGGTTGTCTTTTCTCCAACTCAAGGAAAATTTCACATATTAGGTGTTAGAATAATCAACCCATAGTTAGCTACCTTAGACATTAATTAATCCATTTTTGTCTTATTTTCCTAGTTTCTAATATTCCACTCTATGCAAGTTGTCTTCCACATGTCCTAGAAGTCAAACTTGCTAAAAATAATTCATGGAGCGCTTGGGAAACCTCTTGGAATCCATATTTAGCATATCTTCTTTATTCCAAATCCTCCCTAGCCCATGTCTTCTTTTTCTGCTTTATTGCCTGCTTTACTGAGTTTTATGGCAAAAGGGAAAGTAAGACTAGGTGCAGTTGACTTGGTTTTTTCTGTCATCATCTTCTATTATTTTATCCTAATAAAAGCATGTATGAGTTGTATTTCCATCACCTATTAGCTTTCCTACTTGACTTTTCCAATTCGTGAGCTCCTAGGCAGATTTGGAAACTGCTTTATGCACCTATGGGGGATTTGACTAGATTTAGTAAGCCTGCTTTTGACTATTTCGAATGGCATCCTTATGCATTCAAATCTATGATGTAATTATTTATTGCAGCAGCCTATGAATTCACAAGGTTGTCTATTGTACACTTATTCAATACAGATTAGTGTTATGCTCCAATTTCAGTCTCCTTTGTGTGTAAATTTGCATGTTTGATTAGTAATTTTGTGAGTGCAATTGATCTATCACTTGGGTTCAATTTCCACATGGTATCAGAGCCTTTGTAGATCAATTTATCTCCTTCCATATTGCTATGGTATGTTTGACATCTTGACTGGGAGCTATTTTGCTGACTGAAGGGACAATTTCTGAGCTATGGATCAATCTCAGAAGATCATCTTGAATCCATTTAATTTCTTTGAATGGAAAGAAAATATGGAGATACTATTGAGAGTGAAAGGTCTCTACAGGGTGACTATGGCAACTGAAGTAGATCCCAATGCAGCTGTAGAGAAAATTAAATGGCACAACAAGAGGGATGAGGCTTATGGTCTCTTATGTCTAAGCATACCTAGAGACCTCATCTTCCATCTTAATGGATTGACATCACCAAATGAATTATGGGAGAAGCTTGTAGAGCTTTTTGGTAAGATAGATGAGATGAGAGAACATCAAATCAAGAATGAATTGATCTCCTTGAGTCCCAGCAGTTTCAAATCCCTGTAACTCTACTTTTACAAGTTTAAATCCCTTGTTTTGTAGCTAAAACAGTGTGGAATTGAAAAGAAGGAGAAGAAACTAGTTTTGGCCATACTCTCGAAGCTTGGCCCTAACTATTTAGTGTTTTTTTCGACCTTCCATGCCACCAAGTTAACAACTCGAGCCTGGAAGATGCCTAAGCTTGCAGAGTTCTTGGAATCCCTCACACAAGAACAAGATAAACTGGTGATGATGGGCACCATCAAACCTTCCAAAGACCAAGCTCTGGTTGTTGGATATTCAAGGGTGTATTCAAAAGGAAAGAAGAAAGCTAAGAAGCCACCTGAGTAGAAGAGAGACAAGAACAAGTCTCAGGAGGAGCCCCAAGGCTCTAAGAAGAGCTTCCAGAAGAAGAAGAACAAAGGATAAATGAGCAAGTGTGCATACTGTAATAATGGATTTCATCTTGAAAGCTCCTTCTTGAAGAAGCAAATTGACATACTGACCCAAATCCTGGGGAAGAATAACATCTCCCTTCCTGATAGCTCAAAGAAGAGGGAAGGAGGATCAAATTCAGGAGATAGAAAGAGAGAGTTCATGCATTGGTTGTTGGCACATCAAGCTCACCTAGCTTCATCATAGACTTTGGAGCTTCAAGACATATGGTTTCGACCAAGGAGGCATTATCCTCTCTTGACATGTCAAAAGGTCCACCGATAGTGCTGGGAGATGACTCTCTCACTGACAGTTTGGGCAAAGGAAGGATGATCTTAACCATGCTAACTTCATCAATGTATTGTATGTTCTAGGTCTTGCCTCTAACCTCTTGTTAGTGTATCAGATGACCCACACAAGGTCTCCAAAGAAGTTCATATTCTCCCTTGATGATGTTGAGATCATGCAGATATTGAGTGGTAAATTCATTGCAAAAGGAGTTGTAGATCACACTTCGAAGGTATACTGGTTTTCACATTTTCTACCCTACTCAAACCCCTCTACTCTTCTGATTCATGCTAATGAGGCAAGCAAGCTTTGGCATGAAAGATTTGGCCATCTTAACTATAATTATCTTTCTGATCTAAGTGAAAAATAATGGTCATAGGGTTACCGAAGATTAAGTTTTCCAAGGGAGTCTGTCAAGGTTGTGTCCAAGGAAAACACCTAGAGCATAAATTTGAGAGAGCTAGTCATGAGAGAACCTCTGCACCTCTTGAGTTGATCCACAGTGATGTTTCTGGTCCATTCCCTCATATTTCAATGAGTCAGGCCAAATATGCATTAAATTTCATAGATGACTTTTCCAGGTATTGTTGGGTTTACTTCCTGAAGCATAAGTCTGAATTTTTTGGCCTCTTTAAAGTCTTTAAGGCTTTGGTTGAAAACCAGTCTAGGAGAAAACTCAAGATCCTCAAATCTGACAATGGTGGTGAGTATGTCAAGTCTGAGTTCATTCAATATTGTGAAGATGTAGGTATTCAGATGCAGGATTCAATCCCTTACACACCACAAAAAAATGGTGTTGTTGAGAGAAAGAACAGATCACTGAAAGAGATGGCAATTTGTATGTTGGAGGCTAAGACTTTGCCACCAAATTTTTGGGCCGAGGCTATAAACTGTGCATCCTATATTCAGAATAGGGTGCCTCATAAACAGCTTGATGGTATGAATCCTTTCAAAGCATGGAGTGGGCACAAGTTAGATGTGACCCATTTCAGGATTTTTGGCTCAAGGGCTTAGGCTAGAATTCCAACAAAAAAGAGGAAGGCTTTGCAGCCCCAAAGCCAAGAGTGTCTATCTGTTGGGTACTCTGAAGATTCAAAAGGGTACAAGATGATCAATTTGAGAAAAAACTAAGCCTTCATTGAAAGGAGTGTTCAGTTCCAAGAAGAGCCTTTAGCAGTAGTTGAAGTTGGAGAGTCTTCTTCACCACCAGAACCATTAAATGTAAGTGAAGAGACAAATGAGTTTGCTGATTATAATATGTCTGATAATGATGATTTAATTGCAGATCCTAATAGTCCTACAAGACCAAAATGGGCAACAAATACCATTCATGCAGCTGGGGAACTAGTTGGAAATCCTAGTGATTCTAGGAGGACTAGATCTCAGTTTAAGAGTGCCCTGAGTATGAAAGACCCTTTGTTTGTAGAGAAATGCTATTTGATGGTTGAATCAGACCCATAGACATACGAAGATGCAGCACATGATCCAAGATGGAAAGCAGCCATGAAAGAAGAATTCAGCTCAGTCCAGAAGAACAACACTTGGGAGCTGGTTGATCTTCCCCCAGGGAGGAAGCTAGTTCAATGTAAGTGGGTTTTCAAAACTAAGTTTGTTGATAATGGTTAACCTTTTAAATATAAGGAAATATTGGTAGCCAAGGGCTACTCATAGGTACATGGTATTGACTACAATAAGACCTTTGCACTAGTGGCAAAGATGGACTCCATCAAGCTAGCCTTAGCTATTGTAGCTTCAAAGCAGTGGGAGGTACATCACATGGATGTGAAGTGTGATTTCATGAACGAAGATCTTAATGAAGAGATTTACATGCAGCAACCTCAAGGTTTTGTTACTAATCCATCTTTTGTGTCCAGGCTAAATAAATTATTGTACGGGCTTAAGCAAGCCCCCAGGGCTTGGTATGCCAAGATTGATGGCTTTCTACTATCAATGAGTTTTGTTCGATGCAAGTCTAATCCAAATGTTTATTTGAAGCTGATTCATGGTTATTTTATGATTATTGTCTTATATGTGTATGACCTTCTAATTACAGGAAGCTCAAAGAAAGAAATTGCCTCCTTGAAGGATGCAATGAACCATGCATTTTCTATGACTGATTTGGGGTTGTTGAGCCAATTTTCGGGTCTCAAAATTGCTCAATACCAAAATGGAATAAAATTACATCATTCCAAGTATGCTTTGGATTTTCTGAACAAGTTCAACATGAAATATTGCAAGCCAAGTAAGACTCCCTTCCTTTCAAGAGTTAAGCTTGAAGAAGCAGGTTCTTCTCCTATGGTAGATAGTACACTGTATAGACAACTAATTGGGGGTTTTCTGTACCTTACACACACTCAAACTAATCTTTATTATGCAATAAGTGTGGCTTCAAGATACATGGATCAGCCTCATGAGATCCATTTGAGAGAAGTCAAAAGGATCCTTAACTTTGTTCAGGGAACAAGAACTCATGGGATCTTCTACAAAGCTAAATCTGATCTTGATTTGATTAGGTTTACTGACAGTGATTGGGAAGGTGACAACATAGATCGAAAGTCAACATAAGGATATGTGTTCATGCTACCATACCATGTTAGTTTTTCAACATTTAAGCTAGCATTATGACAAGATCTTTTCACTGAGAGAATAACAAGCACAGCAATCACATAAGCACATCACAAGAGAC
>LPNX010790083.1:1110030-1123250 GCA_001517045.1 Pseudotsuga menziesii | reverse complement strand
AATGGCATCCCGTAGAAGCTCGATAACGGCACTATATTCAGCAACATTGTTGGAAGATGGCCGTAGACATACACCTCCTGACGACAGTACATGACCCATAGGAATAAAAATCACCCAAGCAGCTGAGGCTGAGTGTTGAGTGTGACGGCTTGCACCATCCGCGAATCCTACGAAGGTGGAAGATTCCATTGACATCTGCCACAAGAAATGGAAACTAATCACAAACCCGATCACTATAAACAAGACCTAACTATGCAAAAAAGCTGTACAATAATATACAACAAACAACCTTGGCTAAAGATTATGCATAGTATTTTTTAAGATAGAGCCCATTTCTAGGCTCCGCCAAGGCTGTCCCTTCGTAATCCACTAACTCGTAGGCACCCTTCTCTAATACTCGCTTGACCACGTAAGGACCATGCCACATAGGATTGAACTTCCCTGCCCCCAAGGGTTCTTTCGATTGATCCCACAAAAGGACCAAGTCACCCTCACTAAACACTCTCGGACAGACAGACTTATCGTATTGGGCCTTCACGTGACGCTTATTAACCTCTAGAGTCACCAAGGCATCTCTCCGCTGCTCATCGAGTTGCTCAAGGTGAACGAAACGCTCCTCCAAAGGCGAAGTATCTGGTAAGAGTTCTATGGCTAACTTCAACGAAGGAATCTCGCATTCAACCGACAATATTGACTCCACTCCATGAACAAGCTGATATGGAGAAAAACCAGTGGCAGTCTTTACCGCGGTTCGGTACGCCCACAAAGCAGGATACAACATAATATGCCAATTCGTCTTGCTTTGTGCGATGGTTCGTTGGAGAATGGACTTAAGTGATTTATTCACAGCTTCAACCTGTCCATTCGCTTGAGGATAGTAAGAAGAGGAGTTCTCTTGCTTATATCCTAACTTGGAGGCCAACTCTTCCATCATACGATTCTGAAAGTGCGAGCCATGGTCAATGACAAGCTCTCTCGGAATCCCGAACCTAGAAATGATTTGGTTGAATACGAAATGAGCGGCTGTCTCACCGTCGGATTTTACTGTAGGCATTGCCTCATCCCATTTCGTGAAGTAATCGACAGCCACAATGATATGATGGTGCCCCCCAGCCGAAGCTGGGTTTCAATCCATATAATCTAGCCCCCACTTGGTGAAGGGACCGGCGGTGATAATAGGGTGCAACGGGGCAGGCTTCGAGCGCATGTTACGTGCAAATACCTGGCAAGGGTGGCACCTCTTGACCGCTTCAATACAATCCTTGAAGATCGACGGCCAGAAATATCCTGCTCTCAAAATATTTTGGGCTGTAGCAAGCCCAGATAAATGACCACCACACGCCCCTCTGTGGCAATCATTAAGCACTACCTCAGCCTCATCGTGAGTTAAACAACGTCGTAAAAGGGAATCTACTCCATGGCGGTACAAAGTATTGTCCAGTATGAGGTAGTTCTTGGAAACGTGATGTAATCGACGTCGCTCATCTCGCGAGAGGTGAGTAGGGGTCCTCTGCGTTTGCAAATATACTATGATATCACCGTACCATGGGTCAGTTGTTGAGATCAAGAAAATGTGTTCATCAACGAACGTATCTTCACATACCGACTCCTCAGCCTCGCTCGAAAAATCTGATATGAGCTCTGCAAATATTAACGATTTCTTCGATTTTGCCGAAACAAACTCGAGATCAAACTCTTGCAGAATGACAATCCATTTATTATATTTTCCCCCAATCATCCTACGTGTGAGGACGAACTGAAATGGATTGACATGGGCAACCACCAAAGTTTGGCGAAGGAGAATATAATGTCTCAAACGCTGCACCGCATGTACAGTGGCCAAGGCAAGCTTCTCGACATGAGAATACCGAATCTCTGCATCAATAAGGTTTCGGCTCAGATAGTATATGACATGCTCTTGGAGCTCCTCATCCTCTTGAACCAAAACCATCCCAATCGTCTCTAAAGACGCGGCCACATATAATAGGAAATCGCGGATATAATCCGGAGGACTAATCACCAGGGCCGATGCTAGAGCTCTCTTAGGGGCATCGAAGGACTCCTGGGCTCGCTCATCCCATTCAAAGGGAGTATCCTTCTTCAGGAGACGCATGAAACCTCTATTCAAATTGGCGAAATTGACAACAAATCTTCGTAGGAATTTTGCCATGCCTAGCAAACACTGAAGATGATGAATATTTCGCGGGGGAGACAACTGAAGTATTGCCTCCACTTTCAAGGGGTCGACTCTTATACCCTCTTTCGAAACGATAAATCCTAATAAACGACCTGATTTCACACAAAAGATGCACTTATGAGGGTTTAATCTAACAGCATAGTGCCGGCATCTTTCGAACACCAATCTCAAGTGATAAGAATGACGCATCCTCATACGAGAATGAGCAGCGAGATCATCCAAAAATACTTCGATAATGGACTTGAGATCATGGAAAATCAAGGTCATCGCCCGCTGAAAAGTAGCTTCGGCGTTTTTAAGGCCGAAAGGTATTTTTCGATATGAAAATGTTCCCCAAGGACAAATAAATGCGGTCTTATGTTGGTCCTCAGGTTTAATTTGAATCTGATTATATCCGGAAAAACCATCCATAAAGGAGAACACCTTGCTACCCGCACACTCATCCAAAATCTGATCTATAAACGGTGTGGGGAAGTTATCCTTAGGATAGGCACGATTTAAATCACGGAAATCAGTGCATATACGAATCGCTCCTTGCTTATTATCTACCGGAAAGGGATTTGAAACCCACTCCGTCAAGGGAACGGGATAGATGAAACCCGCTTTCAATAGTTTCTCTATCTCTGCCTTTATGGCGGGTGCTTTCCTAGGATTTACCGCGCGTAAACGCTGTCGAATAGGCTTCGCGTTGGGGTAAGTTTTAATCTCGTGTTCGACAATCCGAGGGTCAATCCCTGGCATCTCATCGTAAGACCAAGCAAAAACATCACGGAATTCCTTGAACAGCTCGGTATACTCAGGAATCTCATCTTGGGAACAATCTGCCCCAATGTACACATTCTCAACCGTACCAGGGTTGTGAGAAATGTTGATAGGCATATTTGATGATATGTTTTCCATGTTTCCATCAGCCATCTGACCAGGAGAGCTTAATGGAATCATGGGCCTACCAGCTTTCTGTCTAAGAATCTCCCTGTAATCCTCATGCTCCAACAAGTCAAGCTCTGGAAGGAAATATGATCTATGATGGAGTTCCTCCCATGGTGGCTCAACTCCCGACATAGCCTCGATGATCGCTTCATCTGAAGGGAAAACTATATCAAGGCAATCGTGGGCATGAGAAGACTGTACTGCCCATGCAGGCATCACATAGGGGTCTTCTTCCTCTGTCCGTGAAGAAGAAGAACAAGGCTCTGCAGTAGATTTAAGATTAGCTTGGTAAGCAATCATGGCTGCAGGCAATGGCACACTCGTCTCAATGGCATCACTCGAAGGACTCGGTGAAGGAAGAATCCAAGGATCTCCCATATGACTTGTGCGAAAAGGCACCGATCTCGTAGACGTGGAAGCACCATTGAAACTAGCTCCTATCATGAGGACTGGTGCAGGACAACTAAAGGTTCCCATAAGGGAAGGATACATACCTACACCGACACTCCCAGTTGCCGGCTGGGAATGTTCAACTTTCGGAACCGAAGCTTTCGAAGATGCACTAACAGGCGAATTCTTGAATGACATCTGATCAATCATCACAATCTTCCCATTATGAGGAAAGCATACAACACGAAATACGGAAGACGCAATGGCTTGCATACTATACATCCAATTCCTTCCCAGTAAGAGATTGTAGTCAAGGGGCGCATCAACCACCTCGACCTCTATCGCAATGGTCTTCCCCCCCAAACGGACTTTAAGAGAAGGAAGGATACTGTGCGGCCTAAACGATCTCCCATCAAAAGCAGTTAACATGGTCGTAGACTTTGACAACTCAGGAGAACCAAGACCCTTCCAACAAGACAAATACATCACAGAGGCAGCAACTCCCTCGTCAATCACAATACGCTTGACGATCATATTAAGACATTCTACATGCACCAAAAGGGACACATAGTAGGGCAAGCGAGGCTGATGTCCTGCGGTTTCAAACTTGATCACTGAGGAAGAATCATCACCATTCACACCAAGAGCAGAAAGCAAAGCCTTCCTTTGCGACGGACAACTCTGAAGCACCTCCAATGCAAACATCGCACAAGGAGTATGACCCAAGTCCTCGACAACTAAATAGTTCTGGGCGGCTCGGGCATTTGGATTATGCCCCGAACGCTTAAGTAACCCCTTAGGAATGCGAGGTGCAGCTTCAGGTTTGTCCACAGGTTTCTCAATACGCAAAGGGGTTCCTGGTGGATCAGGTTCTTTACCTAGGTTGGGTTGTGACGAAGAATAATCTTTCGCACGCGTCACAACTTTCGCGGCATGGACCATATTAATGCACCCACAACCACTAGTTTCAGGTGGATCTTCATCACTAGATTGATCATGGGACTTCAAGTTCATATTTTGGTTATGCGGTAAAGGGTTCATTAACACAGCTGGGCCCTGTGCTATGAACTTCGAACCTTCATCCATCCTAGGGCACAAGTAAGTGAGGTGATCGTCCTTACAAAGCTTGCAAGGAAACTTAACCTTACGCTTATTCTGCTTGTCCCCCCCAGCATTTTTATTGTTCTTGTCATTATTGTTGGCATTCTTATTTTTATTCCCACCCTTCTTATTATTGTTTTTACCCTTTTTTCTATTCCGTCCAGGTTGCCGGTTACCTTTCTGGTCGGACGATTGCACAGCCAGTACATTCGTCGTTTGGGCGGGCTGAGACGAAGCCGTAGCTTGTCCCGAGACAGATTGGTTGATTGACAATTGAGAAACTTGTTTCACAACCGAACCTGCAGGTTTCTTACTTGCACTACCCACAATGCCATCGGCATGTGGTCCAGGTTTGACCTTGGGATCGAAACTAGAACGAGGGGCATTAGGTATAATCTCATATAACAAACCAGACTGAGCATAGATCAAGTCTAGTTCCTGCGCCCTAAAGATGGCTTGTTCCTCATTTTGCACTCCAGATGTGGAGACATCCTTCGTGATATATGGTAATAACGATTTGAGGAACCACTCAAGGAGGAATTCCGGCGGTATAAAGGCTTTGATTAATCTCTTCCGTCTACGCCACTCCTGAATATGATCAGAAATATGGGTGGCTTTATCTTGCCGAAATGTCGACAAGAGTTCAGTACCGACATCATATCGTACTGGTATCTGGAAGTGATTAAGGAAAGTCATCGCAAGGTCGTCGAACAAAGTAAAGGCACCCCTAGGTAACTCTATGTACCATTTCGCCGCAGGCCCTGTAAGGGTGCGTTGAAATAGTCTCAAGCGGACTGAGTCCTGATGCAATGAATTGGAAGAGCACCATAGGTGGAATGTCGTAACGTGTTCACTCGGATCCTCTCCTAGTTTTCCTTCGAACTTAGGTATGTCCGAAGGAAGCTTGGTAGGGACAGCCGGCCAAGCCGGGTCATGAGCCACAGGATCGTTGGTAAGTCTCGATAAGTCAGGTAAATTGAGTGTTGCGAGGAAAGGGAGCTTAGCATGATGAGGTTTAGGGACCGCTCCCTGGTTCACATAGGATTGATTACCACCATGACCTTGGCCATAGTGACCTGCTCCTGTATGACCCGTATAGGGTGGCGTGGAAGTCGCATAATGAAGTGGACCTTGACTAGTAGGAGCTACAAAGCCATAGTTGGGAGAGTAAGCAGGTTGTGAATACCCGCCTCCGTAAGGTTGAGAGACCTGTCCATACTGCGCCCCATAGTAGGGTCCATAGGTCATCGGCTGCGATGCCCCATGAGACACTCCATAGGTAGGAATATACATTCCGGAAGTAGGAATATACATACTGGAAGTAGGGATATATGTCGAGGAAGTAGCAATCTGACCTCTAGAAACATGAACATAACCTCCTGAAACAACGGGTGGTATGTAGGCTTGAGACACAACTGGTCTAGTAATCACAGTACGGATCTGACTCGTAGCTACATGACAACTCGAAGGACCACGAGAGTAAGGTGGAGGATTCGCATTTGAATAACTCGAAAGCGAGGACGAAGGAATCTCTGTAAGAAGATATGTGCTAGTGCCTATCGTCACTCGTCTAGAACCTGGTATCACTATGGGATCACTAACTCTAAACCTAGAAGGTACATAAGATGTAGCTTCCACCGCTGGGATGGAAGGTGCAATGTGACTAGTACTCCCAAACCTCTCCGCAAGGTAAGGCATGGGAATGCCCCCAGGTATAGTGTTAGGATCAAAGTCGGAGTCAACATGAAATGTCAAATCATGCATAGGAAAACCAGTGGTAACATAACCACCATAGCTGGTGCTAGGAGGGTCAAAGTGAGTCTCAGCATCTTCCGGCATTCCATACCGGTATCAGGTCAATGGGGAATCTGGCCTAGTATGAGTAGGTCTATCATGTAAAGATCCTATCTGGGAAATAACGGGACCAATCTCAGCTAGGTCAGGTGAGGGATCATATGTAGGAGTAAGTTCCCTATCGTCAATACGAATAGGAGGAGGTGGGTCAGGAATAATCTCTGAATGATCCTCCATGGTGTGTGAATCAATGTGTGACACAGTCCGCCTGGACCGACTAGGCCCCTCTCCCAAAGGAGGAGGAGAAGTGGAAGGCGGAAGTCCTGCTAACCGACGAGAACAGCACGGAACCGCACCCGACTCCACAATGACTCAACAAAAAAAACAAAGACTCTCTATTTACGTCAACCCTAGGCCAACTAGCATACACAGATCAATCACTATCAAATCTAAAGCCAAAATCAAGCAAACAAGGGCTGGATAAGTGAGCTCCCAAATGTGGCCGGTATGTCTCACCTAGGAGAGGCTTGAGAGGCCCTTGTCACCACAAGCGGAGGTTCAAAACCAATTATTGTGGCCCTCAGCTTCAACGCATATAGCAACTGTGTTGTCCGACCCCACCCTGGTCGGGACACATGCAGAATAACCTCTACACGTACCCCCTCGATATCCTAGGTAAGGTCACTAAGGTCACCTCGATATAATCAATGCTCAGGCGGACAGTTGCAAGCGGGATTGACCATATGGGCAGGGTAGCAAAGCCCGAAACTCCCGAAAGAGCCCTCAGATACGAATACAATCTTAGCTATATCGTCGGTGCTACACAGTTACCAACCAGGGGTTATCCCGATCAACAACCGCTCACACTGCCTAGTGCTTGACTCCCTTTTGAGAGGAGCTTCCTGAGAACGCTGGTTATATAAAGGATTTCACACACTCCCTGGACAGACACCTAGTTGTTGTAGTTTAGTGATCTTGGAGAATTAACTTTCAATGAACTATTCCAAGATCCTAAAACCTAAGCTTGTTGGTGCACCCTAAAAAGAAAAGAGTGTAATTCATTTTATTTAGCATTGATTTTAGTTTGGCTTTATTTACTCAAAAATAGGATATGGTCGTGCAACTAATGGTGTTATGACGCAACAAGAAGTAAAATGCACACCTAACAATCAATGCAAATGCATTGTGTCCATGAAAACAGGGTATGCGTACTACGTGAATGCACAATTTCTTCTTCAAATGCTGAATGCAAATTTCCCTATATGAATTCCTAACTATTACTCCAAAGAAAATCTAGATCTAATGCAATTACGATGCAAAATGCATAATGCAATGCATGATGATAAGCAAATATTTAGGATTTTTTGAAAATAAAGAGATACAAAAAGCAAGAGAATGATTCTAACCACCCCAGACTCTGCAAGCACACATAAACAGCATTCCAGCAAAGAACTAAGGCAAAAGGAATCTAATGCACTAATCTCAAACAAAAAATCAAAGATGCCATGACAAGAACTTTCCTAAAAAAAAATTTAGGCTAAAAAATGTTTCTGGTCAAAAACGGAGGCCTTAACAGACTCAGGCAGTGCCAAAGGAGACTCAGCAACTAACAGCATTCACCCAGCAATCCACAATCTTCCACAAGAAGGTAAAAACCAGGGTATACGCGACTGTGCTCAGTGAACCCATGTGTATACGCGGAAATTCCATAGGAACCCGCGTGTATACGCGACTGTAAATGACAAACCCACGTACAGGAAGAATAAGATGCAAAAATTCAGGCAAACAGACAGGCTGAGACTAAATTCACACCAATCAGGCTCTACCAAGCACAAATGCCCCCATACCCGACACAGAAACAAGAGAGAGAGAGCGCTTCAAATACATTGAATGCCAAAAGATCAACCCCCAAAGGACAATTACTAGGAACTCCCCAGCGAAGTCGCCATTTCTATTATGGAGAGAAATTCCTATGGCTTGGGGTACCACAACAGATAGCTAGACTCCAGAAATCAATCTTTCCCAATATGCAATAGAAATTAAAACCATCTAACACTAAAGGATCGAACCTCATACCTTATTCCGGACGGTTGAAGTAGATCCCCGTTGAGCTTTCCAATCTTCAGCTTGAATTGTTATAGCACGTCCTCAACAACAAGTAAACAATACAAGCATACTATATTTCATGGTGTTAGATCTATTCTAGCATATATAATCAATAATGTATAAGCATTTGACATATTCCAATGGATGCAACATTCATTCAAATACACATTACTGGACAGGAAAAGATATTTCTATTAATATGAATCAGAGATTACAAGTGACAACCTCTGACGGCACGTCTGTGAACCAGAGAAACTGAATCCCCCACTTGGGCCTCCACCCCCTCAATCCTCCATCACTCCGATAGCAAGCTCACTAACAAAGGCAAGCTTGGGAAGAACACAACAGTGCTCCAAAGGGACAAAGGGATGCAGACTCAAGTATAGTTATGGCAACAATGGACTATAGTTTCGGTACTCTCAAATCTCTCTTATTGTTTTCAATGTCTCAATGGTTCCTTATATAGCTTTCCAAAGTGATACTGAAAGGTTGAATCCGTGCGATCTCAAGGCATATGGAAGGCCAGGAGTCATATGAGTCGGATTCAAGACAAGGAACGGTCCAACAGTTTTGGATTATGCACACATCCCGATGTACGCAACTATAGAGGGAATATCCGTGTATGTACGCGGTTATCGGGGAAAAGGACGCGTATATCAATTTTCTAATGTTTTTAGGGATGGTCAATGATACATCAAAAGACAATAAATGGTCCATAGGGAATAATGAGTCTGCAGCGGGATAGGGGAAGGCCATACAATGTGTGATTCACCTAGTGTGGTGAAATCCGCTATAACAGTGGGAACAATCAAACTCCTCATGAGGCATGAACAGACAAACAGAGATAATGCGTAGTGGAGAGAGTGGACTGTCCACGGGATTGATGGCGGTGGTTTTTTCTTGCCATCGTGAGGTCAACCACACTGGTGGAGTGTGTGTGTGGGAAAGGACTGACAGTCCTGCCACACTCCACTCCCAGCCATAACTGCCCCAACTAACAACAACAGTTCTTAATGGTGGTGGTTGGATAAGATAAGGGAAGATGGGAAAATCAAAACAAGGTGGTGACACATGGATTTTCTCTCATGGCTCAAGGTTTGACAATTCCCCCACCCTTATCCTTGTGAAAATCATGCCCCTTCTCAATTTAGTTGCCACGAACGTAGTTGGTTGGGTTATTTAATTAAAGATGCATATTTACATATTGACAAAACTCAATATATGCAGCATGCCCCGATATACCATCGGTGACAATTTCAACCCGAAACATAGCATAACCAATCAATGGTGGGGCCTTGGCCTTTAGCTCCGGACCATGACCATTTACAACATATACATCATATACATCTAATGCAACAAGGTCAAAACCGAGGTGTTACATTCCCCTCCCCCTTCAATAGCACTATCTTCGGTGCTTTACAAAATTGAACAAAATGCTACACTGGTATCGCCTCAGTGTTTCGCAGAATTGAACAAAAATGGATGTGCCAATTGCATGGCATCCTCCAGCTCCCATGTAGCCTCTTCAGGTCCATAGTGCTCCCATTGCACCTTTACCTTCCCTATGGCCCAGTTCCGGAGCATTGTGACCTTCCTGTCGAGGATGTGCATTGGCTCAATTTGGAGCTCTCCCTTAGGTTCCACCTGAATCACATTCCAATTTATCACATGGTTAGGATCATGTACATATCTCTTAAGCAAAGAAACATGAAAAACGTTATGAGCTCTAGTGCTAGCAGGCAATGCAAGTCTATATGCAACTGGCCCTATTCTTTCAAGCACTTCAAATGGCCCACAGTATCTAGGTGACAACTTGGCACAACTTCCAAGCTTCAAGGAACTCTTGTTTTCCCTCACTCTGAGGTAAACATGATCCCCAACACTAAACTCCCTGTTCACCCTATGCTTATCTGTATAGCTTTTCTGTTTGTCCTGTGCTACTTTCAGATTATGCCTGATCTTTACAACCTCTTACTCCATTTCCTTGAGCAACTCTGGTCCAATCACAATCCTGTCCACTGGGTTATCCCAAGTCACAGGTGTCCTACACCTTCTCCCATACAAAGCTTCATATGGACTCATCCCCAAGGATGTCTGCTGTCCATTGTTATAAGCAAACTCTACCAAGTGCAAGTAATCTTCCCACTTGGTTGGTTTGTCCATCACGTACATGCGAAGCATATCTTCAAGCACCTGATTAACTCTCTCTGTCTGACCATCTGTCTGAGGATGGTATGCAGTGCTGAAGTTTAGCTTTGTACCCAAATCTGCAAACAACCCCTTCCAAAATTTGGAAGTGAACTTGACATCTCTGTCAGAGACTATTTCCTTCGGCAATCCATGCAATTTGAATATCTCCTTCATGAAGATCTTTGCAATGTCATCAGTCTTATGCATAGACTTAACCGGTATAAAATGTGCTGCCTTAGTCAACCTCTCTACCACAACCATGATGGAATCATGCTGTCTCCAAGTCATCGGCAATCCTGTAATAAAATCCATGGAAATAACTTCCCATTTCCATTCCGGAACTGTCAAAGGTTGCAACAAACCTGTAGGGTGTTGATGCTCAACCTTTACCTGTTGACATTTCATGCACCTAGAAATGTATTCAGCCATGTCCTTTTTCATTCCTGGCCAAAAGTACTACCTTCTAGCTGTAGCAATTGTCTTCTGATATCCTGGGTGACCAGAATATGTAGCTTGATGGATTTCATCCATAACAGCTCTCCTCAAATCTGCTACATCTAGAATATAAATTCTACCTTTATAAGTGAGAATTCCATCTTCTTCCAATTTATATCCCTCATACCTCTTCTCAATACTTTGCTGTCGCAATTTGTCATTTACATGCTCATACACTTCATCTCCAACAGCATGACTAACAATCTGCTGCCTCAAATACGATTGGCAAATACTAAGAGATGCCACATGCATTTCCTACACCTTCCTGCTGAGTGCATCAGCTACCTTATTCTCTTTCCCTTTTATGTGCTTGATCTCGAAATCAAACTCACATAAAAATTCCAACCATCTTGCTTGCCTAGCATTTAGACTAGGCTGATCAAACAAATACTTCAGTCCACAGTGATCTGTTCTAAGCTCAAATCTCCTACCCATGAAGTAATGCCTCCACATCTTAAGGGAATATACTATGGATGCAAGCTCTAGATCATGAGTGGCATAGTTCTTCTCATGCTCCTTCAACTTTCTTGACTCATAACATATCACATGGTTGTCTTGCATAAGGACTCCTCCAAGCCCTTGTCTGCATGCATCGGTACACACCACAAAATCTTTCTCTGGATCTGCAACCTTCAATACTGGTGCGCTGGTGAGAAGATCCTTCAACCTCTGGAAACTTTCTTCACACCTCGATTTCCATTTGAACTTCATCCCCTTCTTTTGCAAAGAAGTGATGGCATGTGCAACTTTGTAAAATCCCTCAATGAATCTCCTGTAGTATCCTGCAAGTCCCATAAAAGATCTTACATCTGTCACATTTCTTGGAGTAGGCCAATTCATAATGGCTTCAATCTTTTCAGGGTCCATGGATATACCCTCCTCTGAGATAATGTGACCCAGATACTGAATTCTATCTCTATAGAAGTCACACTTGCTCAGTTGTGCATACAACTGATGCTCCCTAAGCACTTGCAATGTCAATCTCAAATGCTCTTCATGTTCTTCCTCATTCTTAGAATAAACAAGAATGTCATCAAGGAAGACAAGAACAAACTTATCCAAATATCTGTTGAAGACACTATTCATAAGGCACATAAATGTAGGTAGTGCATTCGTGAGACCAAATGGTACCACTACAAACTCATAATGTCCATACGTTGTCCTGAAGGTCGTCTTATGAATGTCTTCATCCTTGATTCTCACCTGATGGTAACCAGACCTCAAGTCAATCTTGGAAAATACCTTTCCTCCTCTCATTTGATCAAATAGGTCATCAATCCTAGGCAAAGGATATTTATTCTTCACAGTAACCTTGTTCAATCATCTGTAATCGATACATAACCTGAGTGTACCATCCTTCTTCTTTACAAACAGAACTGGTGCTCCCCAAGGAGACACACTTGGTCGGATATACTTCTTTTCCAGCAACTCTTGCAGTTGCATCTTCAACTCTAGCATCTCCGATGTACTCATCCTGTAGGGTGCCTTGGACACTGGTGCTACTCCTGGCAAAAGTTCAATTGTGAATTCAATGTCCCTCTTTGGAGGAAGCCCTGGAATCTCATTAGGAAACACATCCTTGAATTCCTGTAACACCTGATAGTCCTCCAACCTCAGAGTTTCATCTTCTGATGTCTCCAAAATATGAGCTGCATACAACTGGCAACCCTTCCTACAGAACTTCTCATTCTTCTTGTCCTTCCATGCCTTATGGTAATCAGGTTTACTTTTGCTTTGCTCATGGCAATACTTAGCCTTCCTTATTGCTTCTTCAAGAGTTCTAGGTTCATAAAACTCAATTCTATCTTTGTAATACTGAGGTAATCCACTCAAAAAAATTTGGACCTTCACTTTTTCATCTCTGATGTACCGAACATACCTCAACAGCTCCAAAAACTTATTTGCATATTCTTCCATGGTTCGTTGTCCCAATCTTAGCTCATGGAACTCCTTAATCTTGTCATCATAATACCTGTCAGAGAGGTATTTCTGCTTGAAATACTTATTGAACTTCTTC
>LPNX010790083.1:1082537-1109493 GCA_001517045.1 Pseudotsuga menziesii | reverse complement strand
GTTTTTTTTTTTTTTTTGTAAATTTATGATTTTCATGCAATATGGCGCATAAGATCGCTGCCACTTTCTCCTTCTTAGCCCTGAAAATCCACTAAAAAACCACTGAAATCCCTCTAAAAAACAGTCAAGATCTGCTGGAAAATCCCATGGAAAACTCAAAATTTCCTTGTACAGGATCGGGTCTCATCCCAACTAACAATCCGACGTTTCGGCAGTCAGCACAACTAACTTCTCCGCTGTTCATCGGTGATCGGATCCACTAAGCACTATCGCGTCGGCGATCGAATATTCTAACCTTCAGAAGGATAGTCCATTAGACAGCCGCAATGGTGGTCGTTCAATTCACTAACTTCATCCAACGTAGCTCATTGGAAACTGAATTAACTAAGTGTCGACAATGTGTTCAACTAACCATTGCTAATGGCCGACAATTCCAGGACTTAGAGAAATTTTGAAATTTTCCCTTTAGTCTTCCTTTTCATCACTTAATCGGCTCAATTCCTTTCTTTTCGTTGGAAAAATAGTTCCATCAGTAGCTGCAACGACGACCCACCATCTTCGCTCCTCCTCTGATCAGTGGCCCAATTTGTTGTGGCATAACCTAATCGGTATCGATAGTCTCTTCTCATCGGAGGGCTAGTGCTCTAGGCTTCCGAAATGGCGGTGCACGAACCACTAACTTCCACTGATCCAAACAGCTAACCGTCGTCAATCACTGATGGCCTCAACACTTAGTCAATTTTTTTTGAAAATATTCTCTTCTTCTTTCCGCGGAACATAATATCTATCGGTGTTTGGCGATTGAAGCTTCTCCTTGTCGGAACACTAGTGCTCTAGGCTTCGACAACGGCGGATGCATGAACACGATCTTCTTTCGATAGTCGACGATTTTGGGCCTCATAAAAAGTTTTAAACTTTCTTTACGGCATTGGCGGTCGGAGGCCTTACCCGTTGGACGCGTAGTTGTCTAGCCATCCGCAACGCTGAGCACTCGATCAACTTTTTCCACCGATGGACGTTGAACACTTAGAAAATTTTCCACAATTTTCCTTCCAACTGTCATCTGTCAGGTATCCTTCCGCCTAGCTCTTCCGTTACATCGAAATTCTTTCCAGTAAAGTGTTTCGATGAACCGACAGTTCAAACACTTAGACAAATTTGTGGAAGTTTTCTGTCATCAACTTCTGATCTCTGCTAGGAAGAAAGAAATCCTGCTTATGTTACTACATCTTCATGGTCCATTCAGGCCCATGCTGCAACATGAGCTCTGATACCACACTGTAACGTCCCTGACCCCTGACCGGTGAAGAAGACGCTACCATGGTGTTAACCATCCAGGATACCAGCCCCATGAACATGTGCATTCATAAAATTGCTGAAATGCTGAAATAAAATGCTTTGAACTAGACATGCATACATGATCATTTATCATACACAGCAGAAACAAACATACGTTCATGCAAGCATTCAACATGTTCATCACATTCATTAAAAGCAAACATGATTGCAGAAGTAAAATAGACAAGATTACTTATCTTATGAAGAACTCGTTCCGCAACCAGCTACGTCGCTGCAACGTTCCACCCAACCATAGGCTAGCATGCTCCTAAATCTCTCAGCAATGCTACCACCCCCGAGCTGGGCATGATTCTCCAAGGAATAAGGGAACAAGCAGGCTTACACATAGCCAAGGATACACAAAACACAGCCAAGCCAACATAGTTGGGTTTATCAGGCCATCAACAAGACATCCAAGCCAACATGGTTAGGTTTATCAGGCCATCCAGGAGTTGGGAAAGGCTAAATGCTAAGCTAATGAGCCCATTACAGAGCTAGGAAGACCTACACTAGAACTAGCCTAACTTCTAAGACACCCACACACACCCAACACAAGGAATCAATCCCTTCTCTGCTACACAGTCCCCCAGGCCCTGCCTTCCCTTCTAGTGCTATTCAGGGGTTGTGGAGAAGAAATATAGCCCTCTAGCTCTGTCTGTGTGGTTTCCAAACACACCAGGTTTATCAAGCAACCCAAGCACCCATCCCTGCTCCCAACACAGTCCGAAGACCAGCCATTGCACACATGCAATCAATCAGCTGCCACAGCTTAAACAAGGAAAACGACTCCTGAGTCATTCTTGGCCCTATCATGGCCAAAACAACTCCCAAGCGAGTTACACAGTCCCAAAACATATCAGTCAACACAACTCACAACATGGGGAAACAATAGTCTGTCCTAGCCAACAAAGTCACCGGAAAACTTACCCAGACCACACTGGGGAAGAAATACCGTCTCCCAACCTATGCGTGAGAGAAAATTGCACCAGACCCCAAAATATAGAGGAAAAACATATGCACGAACCATAAATTAGTAGGGAAAACTTACACACAGTCCCTGAGTGTAAAGTGGCTCTCCACAGGAAAATCGTGGGTGATAGTGACCGAACAGCTCCCAGCTTGTTGCGTGAGTAACAACAATGCAAAACCCAGTGCGTGAGAGAGATCCACACCAAATCCCAAATACGAATTGAAACACCCTTGATTCCTCTGTGTGGAAAAATGTGAATGGCAGTGGAGACGACTCCTCTCTCCTGGCTGCGTGGGACCAAAACAGGAAAGAAGCCTGTGCGTGGGAAAAATCAGACTCCCCGTGAGGCATGAATAGACAAATGGAGATAACGCGTAGTGGAGAGAGTGGAATGTTTGCAGGAGTGATGGCGGTGGTTTTTGCTTGCCATTGTGAGGTCAACCACGCTGGTGGAGTGTGCGTGTGGGAAAGGACTGACAGTCCTGCCACACTCCACTCCCAGCCATAACTGCTCCAACTAACAGCAGCAGTTCTTAATGGTGGTGGTTGGATAAGACAAGGGAAGATGGGAAAATCAAAACAAGGTGGTGACACATGGATTTTCTCTCATGGCTCAAGGTTTGACAATTCCCCCACCCTTATCCTTGTGAAAATCATGCCCCTTCTCAATTTAGTTGCCGCAAATGTAGCTGGTTGGGTTATTTAATTAAATATGCATATTTACATGATAACAAAACTCAATATATGTTGCATGCCCCGATATACCATCGGTGACAATTTCAACCTGAAACATAGCATAACCAATCAATGGTGGGGCCTTGGCCTTTAGCTCCGCACCATGACCATTTACAATATATACATCATATACATCTAATGCAACAGGGTCAAAACCGGGGTGTTACAATTTATCATTTTGATTCAGATCTGGTCGATCGTTTTCTGCGCAACTCCTACTAACACAATAGAAAACTCCATGTACCAGTCTAGCGCACGACCTCGCAGAGTTGTGACCATCTGTGCTTTCTTTATGTCTTCGTCTTGGATCTGTCGCATGACCCATACAACTTCACAAAGAATCCAATCTTACTCTAGGTCTTCCAACCAAATCCCGTTAAATATTAGCAACTTAATGTCTGTTACAACCATTATGTTGGCTCTTGATACACTTGGGAAAAAATTTTGAGCCTCAAACTCCCTTGTCCACTATTCACAGTGTTAGTACTACTAGTATTTACATCTCTACTTGGAGACCCATTTTTAGATCTTACCTCTAGCAAAGTGTGCGAGGTCGTAGGTGTATTCTAGTGCGAGGTCGTAGGTGTATTCTACTCATTCTCTACGTGTGGAGTTTCCACTGATTCTTCTTATTCTTCTTCTTCTTCAGATATCGGTTGATATTATTTTTCTTCATCGCGAGAACCTTCAGCAACATGCGACGCAAGCTCATAGTCTTCTCCTCTGGTCATACTAAAACTCCCTCTTCCTGTCACAATATTTCTTCTCTTTCTCGACCTAAATCTTCTTCCACTTATTAAATAAATAGCCTCTAGTTCAATTCCACTATCTCCACGAAACATCTCAAATTAGTTTGCTCCATTTTTCTCACAGTTCTGTTGCGACATATCCAAACTTATGCGCACAGCTCAACTGTCACATTCGCAGATTTTCTTTTTCACATACCAGCATCTTTATCCAAGTTTTCAAGGACGACAAATATATTCTGCGGGGTCCTTGGAAAAAATTTCGCTCTACCTCACTATATGAGGTTATTGTATCGATAGGAAACTTAGTAATATATCCTTGCAAAATTCTATCCACCCATAAATAAACAGCCCTCAACACTGGATTGCTTGTACTTTTCAGTCGCTGAATCAACTGAAGATTCTGCTCTGTCGGTTCTCCTCCTTGAAAGTTTCTTTACTGGGTTTCCAACTTCGACAACCACTCATGCAACACAATAGGAAAATTGGAACATAAAATCTCATGAATATCTATGTAGAGGTACCATCCCAACCACTCGGTTAGGTTCAAACGAGACCCTTTACTCTTTTCTCTTACGAACTTTAATGCTTTAAAATCCACCCAGTCTTGGATTTCAACCTTCTTCAGATGCCACAACATATCCCTCACCAAAATGATTCGCGGTCCCATCAATGGAACCATTTTTTGGATTCGAACCCTTTTCAACCCAAGTTTAGTCCCTCTTTTGCAGTTAACAAACCCCAAGATATCGACCCGACATAGAAAGGCTCAGTCAGTAGCACATGCGATGCAGATCCAGTCTCACTCGAGATATCTTTCTATAGGTAACTGCCAGAACCAGGTTTCTGTTTTTGGGTGGGGGATTTAGGGTCCCTTGGTCTTATACCAAGGCGCTTGATAGAAGATAATGGGTGGGGTTTTTATACTTCTTACACATAGTTAAGTTGCGATACAACTCGTCCTTCGACAAGTATTATAACAACAAACTTGATGCAGAATAGGCACATCCAACAATAATAGTGCGGCAAATACATGTAAACTCATTCATAAGAAAATACATCAACACATATTAATAGTAACATATATATGCAACTCAATCACATTCACACATTTGACACAGTATCTAAGGTGGAAACCCATCCAGGAAAAACCAAAAAGGTGCTTTTCATCTGGCATGAGAAATATATGGCACCTTTAGTCTGCACACTAGGATGCATACTCTGTTCTATATCTCTCTTTCTTAGATATACAGACTTCTTCCTCCTCTCATGCTCTCTGGTATTCTATAGCTATTCTTTCTCTACTTGACTCTATTAATGATCTGCACACATCCTGGATCAACTCACTCTCTTTTATGACTCTATTGTCAATCTGCAAACAGCCTCGATCAACTCACTCTCTTCTACACTCCTACACACTCAGCTGTAGGTTCTTCAACTCTTCTCTACGACTTCAACACGCTAACAGACAATACAATCAGATTGTTACTAAATGATCAGATGTTACAGAGACTAACATGACCAGATCCTTCGGAGGGTAACCCACATACTTCTTGGGTTCCTCCTTTTATAGACTCTTACATGTCGCTCTTAGTTGAATTCATACATTTAGCCAACATATTGTCTTCCTATTCTATCGACACATGACAATAGGAACTAACGGCCCGACTTACAAAAATGATTTCATACGTGCGGCTTCTACCAACTCTAGTTTTCCTCGTTCCCACAATCTTTCTAAACTGTCACTTTCTAGCCCTTGCACGTCTTCTGACATGGTTAACTATGTCACATCCTTCCTTGTCGCATCATTTCCTTATGTCATTGTTCTTCTTCCCTCGCGACCTCTCTTCTGTCATGAAATCTTTTCTTCTCCTATCACAGCTTCCTCTTATGTTGCTTATTTCCTTAGCTCTTTCTTCTTTCTCTTCTTTTGTTCTTCTTCTGTCGCATCTTCCTTTCTTGTTACTTCTTCTACCTTGTCTTCCTTCTTTTTTTGACTGCTTCCACCACAACTCATTTTCCTTATTTCCTTCTTATGTTCTTCAATATTTACTTTTGTCGCATATCCTTTTACTTCCTGTGACCTGACTCTTTTCCATCCTTGGGCAGAAACCTGCTTGAGTTCTGCCTATCTCTCCCTAGGCCCAACAGTCATCATTGACATAGACATCATCCTTTTCATCATAATCCTAGTCAGCATCATCAACATCATACAAATTAGCAATATCATCATCAATTTCATCATCCTCATCATAATTATTTTCATTATCATTGGAGGGTTGTGTATATGGCACTTTTTGTCCTCTTGTTTATGCCTCATGTTTACTCTTTCAATTAGTTCCTATACCTCTACTAGTTTTTTTGGCTAAACCTGTCAATTTTTGGCACCGGTAAGAAATGATTATGTTTTCCTCGAGTATTTGTCATTTATTGATGATTTGGGTATGGCTATGCTAGTATGATTGCGTAATAAATAATTGGTGATCTAGGTCTATTGTTGTTATGGGCCACGAAAAGAACATTGAATATAGCTTCAAAACAAGGTAGTTGCAGAAGGATAATGCTTGCGGCTGAGTCTCAAGTTTATACACAACATACATACAAAAGATCACTTAGAATAGAATTTATACTACCTAGTTAGATAAAGGGTCCTACACATCCAATGTGATCCTGTTGGTCATTATGCATCATCATGGTTAAGTTTTGGAACCGATTCAGCAGTTCCATAGCCAACTTGGGTAATCAGCAATTCCACATCCAACTTAGGAATCACGAAAACTTTTCAAATGGACTAGGATATGATGAGTCATCGAGAAACCATTCCCAATCATTTTGCATCATCAGAGCTACCTTAGTTTGGAACAACATCGTCATCTTTTTAGATTACTTCATGTAACAACTCAAGGATCAATAGATAGACCATATTTGGTATTTGGTTGTACATGTATGTTATTTTTTTAATTATTCCTAGCGGGTTTCGAATGTATAAAAAATTTCGATCTTCCCCTATGCAAGATTATCCATCATTTTCCACATAACTATTGAACCTTTCTATAATCAGACTTTATTATATAAAATTGTTCTTGTTGGTTCTTGATGTGTTGATTCATCTCATGTGAGTGAGTAGCATGCAAAGCTCCTGTCTCTAAAGGCAGGGCCCCCTTCCAACGACAAGTGTTGTTGTATTTTAGATACTTTCCTTTATACAATTTAAGTGGTGTGGCTAATTAGTTTCATTAATAGAGTGGTGTTTTAATTTCAAATTGGTGTGTTTCTCTAAGTGCATGATTTTTTTACCAAATTATAGTTTATTTACATAATGTTGGTGAATAATATGAGAGGATTGTGTGTATTCTGGATGCTTGATCAAGAAACAACAATATCTTTGTGGAGGAAAGTAGTTAATGGTTTTTGGAATGTTAGCTTCTTTTATTTTTAGAAGTATAATTTATTTTCTGCAATTACAATCTCAATTAGTTCATTTCATTAGAGTTAGCATTAGATGCTAGATCTTGTTATAATGTTGTTGATTAGCTATATTAAGATACTTCTATTATATCGTTTTTCTACAATGTAATCAAAAAACTTAATTGAAATTAGTTGATTAAATATTTTCTAGTATAATCAATTTAAGAGATCTTTCCTTTATAGTAGTAATTGATTCTTCCACCAAGAAATTAAATTTTCTGATTATGCCTCCATTGTTTCATTAAATTCCTTTGTCCTTTAGAGATCATCAAATACATAGTGTATGGCATAGATTTTGTCACGTAGAGATCATCAAAAACATAGTGTATGGCATAGATACTGTCGCGTGGCTCATAACTTTTCACTAACCCTAGGTTGATCAATTATGATCAGTTTTCAATTGCTTTCCAGGTTAATTAAAGGGTAAAAGAAAATCCCGTCTCCTTGTTGTGGTTTCCAAGAATATTCCATGGGCATTGTAGTTTTTGTTGGTTGTTTTGATTTTTCTGAGGTGTGATTGCTTCTATTAATACTTAAGAGTGTTGTGTGTGGCATTTATTTTTTGGAAGTGTTTTCATGTGTGATTTTTAAGGAGGGATAGCAAGACGCACAAACAATTCCACTGTGGGTTTCCCACCGCAAGTCCTTGTGATTCTGAGTCATGCCAGTTATTAATGTGTAGAGTAACATATAGTACATGTAGGCCTTATGCATACAATGTGCCCCCCTAAATACTAACGGTGCAAGAGGCTCAATAAGAGGATTATGTACCCAGGGACAATCGTAGAGAAGACCATCCCCCATTGATAGCCCCAAACAAAAAGTATCAGTGGAAGTGGGAGTGCAATAAAAGTCTGAACGTTCCACCAATATCGTAGGCATCGTTGTTTCACAAACTCAGGTTGAGGAGGAGTTGTCGGTGGTAGAATCTGTTCGGGAAGAGGGATTCTCCAACCATACTGGTGCCAACATTTAGTTAAACGGAGAACAGAAGTCCACAGACTCCCCATTGTCTCTCGGATCAGCTACATTTGAATTGTTTTGGGTGATTATGGACGAAAGGGGGGAGAACATTACAAGCAAAGAGAAAACAAATGACGAAGAAAAGACTGCGAAGGAGACTAGCACCATAATAAACACTTTTGAATTTCCAATAAAAAATATACGGTCTACACTTACAGGACAGATGAACAACATTCCACATTTAGTCATACCAAACTTTCATGGTATTGTCAGTGAAGACCCAGACACATCCCTGTTCGAATTTGACGTCCTTTTCAGGAGATATGATAATGTCACATATCCTTAGAAATTGAAACTCTTCCCAGCAACATTGAAAAATCAGGCACTCAGGTGCTTTATGGGATTGGGAGGAGATAGCATCTCAACCTGGGAACAAATGAAGAAGATCTTCCTGAATAAGTATCAAGAATATTGTAAAGTATAAATACCGGAAGGAAGCAATTTTTCAAATAACCCAACAAAAGGATGAAATCATGGAAGACTATGTGGAGAGATTTCAGTACAATTTGCAGAGGTAAGGAAAGAATGCACTAAATAATGACACATTAAATATTTTTCTCTTGCCATGGATCATAGATGATTATATTGAGCTCTTAAATTTAATGGGTGCAGGAGACATGATCCTACTGAAATATGCATAAATCTATAACCTCTGCAGAATTTATTCAAGGAATGACTCTATATCGGGAAGAGGAGCTAGAGATGTAGCACATAGAATCACCAAAACTTCAAGGGAAGGCATTTCAAGAATGGAGATCAGTAATATTCCAGAAGATTTTAAAACCAACATACTTAGCTCCCTGATCTCCCAACTCGATGCGCTGCAGGAAAATAAAAGGTAAGAAGAGGAAGATTGAACTTTGGCCATTTTTTAGCCCAAATGCAGAAAGCGACAACCTTTCAAGGACTGCACACTAGACAGTTGAAATTTTCCTCCTATGTGATCAATACCATCCTACGAAGGATTTCCCCTGACTACTAGGATTGAAGGTCATATATGTTGAGCTGGGACAGAAGGAGAATTTGTTTGCTTCATATCTCAAAAGCGCCCATGGAAACCTCGACCTCCAGGTATGACGTTAGATCCCATGCAATCTATTAACCCTTATTGGAATAATGCCAAAACACAACAAGCACAAGCTCCACAAGTATCACAAGTACCACAAGCACCTCAACCCTAGTATCCATACATGCCACAATAAACTTGGGCACCTCCATTTTCACAAAACACACCTTGGCAATCAAAATCTAGAAATATAGGCTTTGGAAATCAACAACAGACTCAACCTCAACCTCCTCAAATGCAGCCCCCTCATCAATTCCAATTTGCACCAGTGCAACCATCAGTGCAGTCATCTCCACAACCTCAGTTAACACCATCTCCAGAAAACCCACCTCCTAGACCACTCATTCCTTCACAACCCATCCCTAACCCTAATAATAAGGTCGGACAGCCTGTAATGGCTGCTAAACCACTGAACTATCTAACCTATTCCATTTCCATTGTAGACTGCCATGATATTTAATTATGTTCTGGAATAAACATCAATAAAACTACCTCCCCCATAATTACAAAAGAGGATACCAAAGAGACACCAAAGGCTACACCAGTGCAACCAGAGGACAATCTTCCACCCAACCCTCCCATGAAACCATGGGTAATAGAGGAAAAGCAACATCCACCATACGCTAAACGGCTAATCATAGACAAACCATTGGCTCAGCCAAAATTCGACCTCCTGGGAGAATTACAAAATGTCTGCATGAAAATTCCACTTTTCCAATCCATTAAATACATTATCATTTATTCAAAAGTTATTAGATATTTATGCCTTAGAAAATCAGGTAGGAAATGGAAACACCCCCCACTAGTCCATGTTGTAGGAGATCTAGCAGATTTAATGATGGGGAACACCCTTGGTGCTAAATATTCAAACCCTGGTAGTCTTGTTGTCAAGGTATAAATAAACAGTGTCTCCCTCTCTAACACATTGATAGACATGGGAGCCACCATTAACGTGATGAATAAATAGACAATGGAAAGGTTGGGACTCACAAATCTAAGGCAAACTACTATTGTTTTACATTTGACAGGTCAATCTTCTATAAGACCGGAAGGTATTATAGAAGATGTTGTCATTTTAGTTTCGATTCGTGAGAATACCCTACAGATTTTATGGTTCTACAGACAAAATCAAATCTTGGAAGATATCCTTTGATTCTTGGACAACCATGGCTGGCCACTTTCGATGCCTACATTGGTTTTCGATCAGGAAACATGTGGATATCCCATGGCAGTGTTGTCAAAGAACTTAGAATGTACCCCCTACAAAGACAACGATAGAACAAGAAATCTCTTTATGCCTAGATGGTGACGAAACAGATAAAGAATATAAGGCTCAACATCTTTTTATGATTGAACAATCTCTTACAGGAAAGGAACAAACAGAAGATGACATGATAAATCAGCTTATGGTAAATTCCAGTCCTTCTCTAGTTACTCTTGATACACTGACTCCAGTATTTTCCACCCAGCAAACTAATATTATTCCAAGTTCATCTACAACTCCTGATAATGATCCCAAGTCCCTTACTGATCCTACGATCAAGGAAGTTGAAATTGAACCAGGAAAAACATTGAATATCAGCTCCACATTAACAGACCAGCAAACAGAGAAACTTATCTATGTATTGAAGAAGCATTAAAATGCATTTGCCTGGGAGTATAGTGATATGAAGGGTCTGCACCCTAATTTTTTAACACATCATAATTATACCAAGGAGGACTGCATACCGATCAGGAAACCATAGTATAGAATGAATCCGGCATTACATGAAGTACTCAAAGAGGAACTTCAAAAATTGTTGGATGTAAATTTTATTTACCCTATCTCAGATAGCAAATGGGTGTCCCCACTTGGTTTATTCCCCAAAAATAATGGGAAATGGCGCATCAGTATGGATTATAGATAATCGAACAAACCAACTCATAAGGATCATTTCTCGTTACCTTTCATCGATCAGGTATTTGACACACTTGTAGGGAAAAGTACTTCTCTTTTATCGATGGATTCAACGAGTACAACTAGATTATTAGAAGATCAAAAAAATATGGCATTTACATGCCCATGGGGAACCATTGTGTATCAAGTGTTACCATTTGGATTATGAAACACACCCGCCATATTTCAATGTGTAGTTCTCAACATTTTTGCAGATCTCATTCATGAAACCATGGAAGCCTTTATGGATGATTTTACCTCACATGGTAGGGACTTCGAAGAAGCTTTGAACAATTTGGAAAAAATACTTACCCTATGTATAGAGGTGAACTTGTCCCTCAGTAGGGAAAAGTGCAGGATGATGCTTACACAAGGATTTGTTATGGGCCATATCTGTTAGTTTTGTACCTAGGAATTTGTTCCCTAAGTGACTTTTTGCCTAAGTCACTTAGAAAAGGGAAAAATGTGACCCTCACATTAAAAGCTACTTAATGAGACTTTATAAAGTTAAAGTCACTTTTTGATAAATTTAAGTGGGTGAGTAAATTTATTTAAGTGATTTAAATAAATGTGATTTTTACTCTCATTGAATCTTAGCCATTGGATTGGATCTTTCTCCACCGTTGGATTAGATTCCCACTTAGGGTTTAGACAAAAAGGGTTGAGGGAGGCAAAACACTTCACTTTTCATTTTTGGAGGAGAGACTGAGCTAAGAGAGGAGGTCGAGCTAGGGCATTGGCACGATTCCCAAGAAGAGAGACTGCACAGAAATCGAGGAGGTATAGACTGCATTTAATGCTGCACAGAAATCGAGGAGGTACGGACTGCATTTAATGCTGCACAGAAATCGAGACAGAGGTACGAACTGCATTTAATGCTGCACAGTTTTCGAGGTGTACGGGCTGCATTTAATGCTGCACAGTTTTCAAGGTGTACGGATTCCGTACAGTACGGATTTTGGCACGGTTTTCTAGGCAGATTTTTGGCACAGAAATCGAGGTAAACTCTGCACAGTTTTCGAGAAAAAACAGGACACAGAAATCGAGGCCGTACAGTTGTACGGACTGCTGTTATTTTTCTGCACAGTTTTCAAGGCTTTGCTGGGCACGTTTTTCAAGATTTTGAGATGAAATCTTGGGTGGAGATAAGTTAAATTTTCACTGTATTTCTGTTCTGATATTTTGCTGAAGATAATAAAATCTCTCTCTCTCTCTCTAACTGGTTTTCCCTGTGGGGGTTTTTCCAGGGCTTGATTTTGGCCAAAAATCTCTGAGTCTATCATTTTATGATGTGATTGTTAAATGTGTTTTTCAGCCTGTTAGTGTATTTTACTGTGTGTTTAATTGTTCAGTAAAATTTCATAAGTAACCTACAGCCAATGCCAAACCGGCTGTATGTGAAAACCACGAAATGTTGACATAAACCGGCAAACAGTAAAACGCAGAATTTTTACATGGTATCAGAGCTTGGGGGCAGAAAACAGTGATAGTTTGCAGACACACAGAAATTTTCAGATCTCAGAAATTTTTTAGTATTTTACCTTCTGTCAATGAGCAGCACTTTGTTGGGTTGGTGTAGAGATGGCCACAGGTCTTAGACTGGAGGATAGGCTGGATGGGACAGGAAATTTTGTGCCGTGGAAGGCCAGAATTTCACTGATACTGGAGGAGAATGAGTTATGGCCGGATATAGTTAGGAACACTACAGCTAACCCGGTTGTCATTCCCGCATCAGCAGATGCAGCAGCTCTATCAGCTTTCAACAAGAAGGACTGTAAAGCTAGGAGGATCATTCTAGATGCAGTTAAAGACCACATAATCCCTCACATTTCAGGCAAGACTAGGGCACACTTGATGTGGTCAGCCTTGATTAGTTTGTATGAGAGTTCCAATGAGAACAAGAAGATGGTTCTCAAAGAGAAACTCAAAAGTATAAAGATGAATGGGGGTGAGGGAGTCACAGCATATCTTACCAGGATTTCTGCAGTTCGGGATGAACTTGCAGCAGTTGGGGAGGTGGTAGCCCCTACAGAGCTAGTACGCATAGCAGTGAATGGGGCTTCAAAGCCCTGGGGTGCATTTGTGCAAGCCATAGTGGGCAGAGAGAACCTACCTACCTGGGACAGACTTTGGGATGACTTTGTGTAGGAGGAGACTAGGAGAGGTCTTGTACAGGGCAATACATCTCACAGTGGGGTTGATGACGAGAATGTGGCTTTGGCAGCTAAGGGCAAGAAGAAGAAGGGTCCCAAGAAGGGTGGGGCCAAGCAGCACCAGCAGCAGCAACAGAGTGGGCAAAAGAAAGACTTGAGTAAAATCAAGTGTTATGAATGTCAGGCGTTTGGGCACTATGCTTCACAGTGTCCAAGCAAGAAGAAGAAGAAGGGACAAGGACAGCAGACAGCAGCCTCAGCAGAGGTTGATGAGTTTGGTGATACATTTCAGAGGGAGTTTTCCCTATATGTTGGACAGATGGAGAGAGAGAGAGTCTCTTTAGCCACCAGCACAGACATGGATATGGATAGTGAGCATTCATTGTTGGCAGGTCATCAGGGGAGTCCATCCACCTCTACTACTTGGTATATTGACAGCGAAGCCTCGAGCCACATGACTGGAGCTCGAGAGATGTTCTCGGAGCTATCTCAGACAGGTAGAGATGTGGAGGTTGTCCTTGGAGACAACACCGTTGTTAGAGCTATTGGTCGAGGGACCATTACATTTCAGAGGGAGTCGATGAGTCTCATGACTCTGAGAGATGTGTTGTATGTCCCTGGGCTGAAGAAGAACCTTGTGTCAGTTTCCACCATTGAGGACAGGGGTCTTGGGGTGTGCTTTTCAGATGGGAGAGTGCAGGTGTATCCTAGGGCTACAGGTATGTCTAGTGCCATGGACATTGGAGTCAGATGTGGAAAGCTGTACAAGCTTTTGTTTCAGCCACAGTGCGCCCTAGCACACAGGAGCAGCAGTGAGCTATGTGAGCTATGGCATCAGAGGATGGCCCACCTACATCACCCAGCTCTAAGATTGTTGAGGAGCATGGTTACAGGATTACCGGAGTTCAGCATTGAGCAGAGTGATGTGTGCAGGGGGTGTGCTTTGGGAAAGTACACCAAGACTGCTTTTCCGAGCAGTGACACAAGAGCTGCAGGGGTGCTAGATCTTATCCATTCTGACATATGCGGTCCTATGTCATCAGTGTCTTTGACAGGTGCTGAGTACTACATTAGCTTCATTGATGACTACTCCAGGAAGACCTGGATCTACTTCTTGAGGAGCAAGAAGTCCCCACTTGTGTTGAGAGTCTTCCAAGGGTTCAAAGCCGTCGTGGAGAAGCAGACGGGGAGGAAGATCCGAATGTTGAGATCGGACAATGGGGGTGAGTATACCTCCAAGGAGTTCGATGCATTCTGCAGGCAGGAGGGCATTCAAAGACAGTTGACAGTTCCTTACACTCCTGAGCAGAATGGAGTAGCAGAGAGAAAGAACAGGTCGATTGTGGGGGCAGCCAGAGCGATGCTTCATGATCAAGGGTTACCTTTCTTTCTATGGGCAGAGGCATGTAGCACTACAGTTTATCTACAGAACAGGAGTCCTCACAGGGCAGTGGGGAGGAAGACTCCAGAGGAGATGTATTCAGGCAAGAAGCCTGAGGTGGGCCACTTTCGCATATTTGGCTCATTGACTTACTCTCACGTCCCTTCTGAGAAGAGGACGAAGTTTGATCCCACCGCAGAGAAAGGCATATTTGTGGGATATGACGAGACTTCGAAGGCCTATCGGCTTTACTGACCTAGCCTGAGGAGAGTTGTTGTCTGGCGGAAAGTGAAGTTTGATGAGGAGAGAGCCTTCAGGAAGTCTAGGGAGTTAGAGCAGGGGGAGACACCAGCTCCCACACCTCAGTTGGTACAGGCTTCTTCAATGCAGCTATCAAGTCCACAGGTTTCTGGAGTGACTGGATTACAGGGTACAGGCACAGCTTCTACAGGTTCAGTGATTCAGGTGGCTAGCACTTCAAGGACAGTTTCAGGGACAGGTTCAGGGTTGAGTCCTCAGATTACAGGTTCGTCAAGAACAGGTTCATCAGGTACTGGTCCTCAGGGTGTTGGACCTTCAGGTACTAGGACTTCCTCAAATGAGGAGAGCCCAAGACCAGTTTGGGAGGAGCAGTCTTCAAGGAAGAGGAAGCCTAAGTGGCTTCAGGAGACCTTGAAGGATGCAGAGGCAATTGGTAGGCCCCAGGAGCAGATCAGGACAGTGGTGGAGCCAGACAGGTATGGTATGGCCCTTGTTGCAAGTCTTCGTGACTCTGAGCCATCCACATTTGAGGAGGCTTCCCAGCATCAGGTATGGAGAGATGCCATGATGGAAGAGTACCATTCCATCATGAAGAATGATGCTTGGGAGATAGTGCCGAGACCTGAGGGGAAGTCAGTTGTGACTTCCAAGTGGCTTTACAAGATAAAGCATGCTGGAGATGGCAGTGTGGAGAAGTACAAGGCTCGGTTTGTGGCACGGGGGTTCTCACAGGTTGAGAGAGTTGACTATGATGAGACATTTGCTCCAGTTGCTCGGTATTCTTCTATTAGGGCAGTTATATCTATAGCAGCAGAGATGGGTTGGAAGATCCACCAAATGGATGTGAAGACTGCATTTCTCAATGGTCTTCTGCAGGAGGAGGTATATTTAGAGCAGCCACAGGGATTTGAGATCCATGGGAGAGATTCTCATGTGTGTAGGTTGAGGAAAGCATTGTACGAACTGAAGCAAGCTCCTAGAGCTTGGTACTCCAGGATTGATACTTACTTGACATCGATGGGATTCCAGAAGAGTGAGGCTGATCCCAACCTATACTTCATTGTGGTTGGAGGAGATCTGCTCATTCTTCTGCTATATGTTGATGATCTATTTATCACAGGTGATGAGCGCCTCATTGCACATTGCAAGAGAGATCTAGCATCGGAATACGAGATGACAGACATTGGACTAATGCATTACTATCTGGGGATGGAGGTTTGGCAGGAGCCTGGACATATTTTCCTTGGACAGGGGAAGTATGCAGTTGATATTCTGAAGAGATTTCGGATGGAGGACTGCAGGCCGATGTGTACGCATATGATCACCAACTGGAAGCAACTTCATGCTTCCGAGGGTAAGTTGGTGGATCCCACTTTATATCGTCAGCTCATTGGGTCATTGATGTATCTGGTCAATACCAGGCCAGACTTGTGTTTTGCGGTTAACACTCTTAGTCAGTTCATGGTTGAGCCTAGGAGTGTGCACTAGACTGCCGCAAAGCACATACTGAGATATCTTGCAGGTACGGTGGATTATGGTCTGGACTACAGGGGTTCGGGTGGAGTCAGCTTGGTTGGGTTCACAGATTCAGACTGGGCAGGTTGTGTGAGGGATCGGAAGAGCACTTCCGGTTGTTGTTTCAGTTTGGGCTCGGCAGCAGTGTCGTGGTTCAGTCGGAAACAGAAGTCCGTTGCACTGAATTCTGCTAAGGCTGAGTATATGGCAGCCAGTTAGGCTACTTGTGAAGCACTGTGGCTTCGCAAATTATTGGTAGATTTATTTGATCAGCAGCTTAGGCCTACAGTGATCTATTGTAACAATCAGAGTTGCATTCAGCTCTTTGAGAATCCAGTGTTTCATGACAGGTCAAAGCACATTGAGATCAGGTACCATTTCATCTGTGACTATGTTTAGAGAGGGGCAGTTGAGCTACAGTATATATCCACTGATGAGCAGGTAGCAAACATTCTGACAAAGTCTTTGGGGAGGGGGAAGTTTGTCTTCTTCAGAGATAAGTTGGGAGTGGTGCAGAACACCTTCCTCGGTAAGAGGGAGTGTTAGTTTTGTACCTAGGAATTTGTTCCCTAAGTGACTTTTTGCCTAAGTCACTTAGAAAAGGGAAAAAGGTGACCCTCACATTAAAAGCTACTTAATGAGACTTTATAAAGTTAAAGTCACTTTTTGATAAATTTAAGTGGGTGAGTAAATTTATTTAAGTGATTTAAATAAATGTGATTTTTACTCTCATTGAATCTTAGCCATTGGATTGGATCTTTCTCCACCGTTGGATTAGATTCCCACTTAGGGTTTAGACAAAAAGGGTTGAGAGAGGCAAAACACGTCACTTTTCATTTTTGGAGAAGGAGACACTGAGCTGAGAGAGAAAGAGGTCAAGCTAAGGCATTGGCACGATTCCCAAGAAGAGAGACTGCACAGAAATTGAGGAGGTACGGACTGCATTTAATGCTGCACAGAAATAGAGACAAAGGTACGGACTGCATTTAATGCTGCACAGTTTTCGAGGTGTACGGACTACATTTAATGCTGCACAGTTTTCAAGGTGTACGGATTCCGTACAGTACGGATTTTGGCACAGTTTTCTAGGCAGATTTTTGGCACAGAAATCGAGGTAAACTCTGCACAGTTTTCGAGAAAAAACAGGGCACAGAAATCGAGGCCGTACAGTTGTACGGACTGCTGTTATTTTTTTGCACAGTTTTCAAGGCTTTGCTGGGCACGTTTTTCAAGATTTTGAGATGAAATCTTGGGTGGAGATAAGTTAAATTTTCACTGTATTTCTGTTCTGATATTTTGCTGAAGATAATAAAATCTCTCTCTCTCTCTAACTGGTTTTCCCCGTGGGGGTTTTTCCAGGGCTTGATTTTGGCCAAAAATCTCTGAGTCTATCATTTTATGATGTGATTGTTAAATGTGTTTTTCAGCCTGTTAGTGTATTTTACTGTGTGTTTAATTGTTCAGTAAAATTTCATAAGTAACCTACAGCCAATGCCAAACCGGCTGTATGTGAAAACCACGAAATGTTGACATAAACCGGCAAACAATAAAACGCAGAATTTTTACAATATCATCTCGCCAGAGAGCATCAAAGTATACCTAGCAAAGATATAGGTAATCCTTAACTTACCATTACCACATACACAAAAAGAGGTATGCAGTTTTATTAGGTATGTGAGATATTACAAAAGATTTGTCCAAAAATTTTCAAAAATTGATTGTCCTTTATTTTTGCTAATGACAAATAATACACAGTTTGAGTGGTCTAATTCCTATCAAATAGCCTGGGAAACATTGAAACAGAAAGTCTCAACGGAACCTGTCCTGCAAGGACCCAGTTGGTACCTTCCCTTCATAATTTCAATAGATTCCTTTGATAAAGCTATAGGAGTATTGGGCCAGCAAGAGGATCACAAATCCTATGCCATATATTTCATTAGCAATAATTTAACTGCTGCAGAACTAAACTATACAGTGACGGAAAAAGAATTCCTGGTTGTCATCTATGTTGTCAACAAACTCCACAATTACATCACTGGACACTCAGTAATTGTAAACATCGACCATTATGCCATCAAATACCATATGGACAAACCTATTACAAATGGAAGAGTCACTCAATGGTTGTTGATGTTACAGGAATTCAATATTTCAATTGTGGATAGACTAGACAAGGATAACTTGGTTGCTAATTTTATCTCTAGAATAATTAATACTGATGAATCCCAACTTGTTGATGATGTATTTCCAGATGAAAAAAATATTTTATATATCTACTAATGTACCTTGGCTTGCAGATGTTGCAAATTACTTAGTTGTAGGAACACTTCCAGGGAATCTGCCATCAAAAGAGAAGCAATGAATTGTGCAGCACAAGAGCAGATTCTCCTGGATTGATGGGTATCTATTCTACACTGGACCTGACCTGATAATCCACCGATGTGTTCAGGAAGACAAGATGTACCACATTCTCAGAACCTGTGATGATGTCCCCTGTGGGGGACATTTTGTAGACAAACGAGAATCCCACAAAATCTTATAATTAGGCTATTATTGGCCTACCATATTCAAATTTGCATGTGAGTATGTATGAAGTTGTGATAGTTGCCGAAGAATGGGGCAGCCAGTGCATTCAGACGAAATGCCACTACAAACTCAGATCGTGGTGGAACCATTTGAGAAGTGGGCGTTGGATTTCGTTGGTCCTACAAACCCCCATATCACCAAAAATCATATATCTTATTTTGTACATACTATGTGACCAAATGGGTAGAGCCCAAGACACTTCCACGAGCAACATAATAGGCAGTTTCAGACTCTTTGTATGTAGAAATATTCATTAGATTTGGAGTCCCTCAAGAGATCGTTAACGACAGGGGATCACAATTCACATCCAAACTTATTAAATCTCTTATAGAAAAATACCATATCAAGCACAGGGAAACCAAACCATATCACCCCCAATCCAATGGTCAAGTGGAGAGTACAAATAGAATTATGGATTCTATACTTACAAAAATTATACTGATCCATTGAAGGGATTGGGTTGATAGGTTACAGGAAGCTTTATGGGCCTACAGGACAGCATGACGAAGAACCACAGGTTTGACCCCTTACGAACTCGTATATGGTAAGCAAGTTACATTGCCAATATAGGTTGAAATCAAAACATTAAGGACTACATTCCAATTACACATGAATCTATCACAAGCTCAACAAAATCGCCTACAGCAGATCAATGAGCTTGATGAACTGCATCTGGATTCCATAGAGTGAACAACAATTGTTCAACTGCAAAGGGATAAGTGGCGTGATCAATTCATCAAAGGTAAATATTTTTAGGAAGGTGATTGGGCTCTCCTTTATGAATCCAGGTTCAAAGACTTTAAAGGAAAACTTCGCCCCCATTAGATGGGGTCGTATGAGAATGAAAAATTTTATGATAATGGCACAGTAAAAATCGAAACCATTGATGAGGAAATAATGCCACTTATGGCCAATGGACATCGACTAAGTTCATACAAGAAGCCATTGTCCAAAGAAGCATTCATTCGAAATGTTGTTTCCTACTGGTGTACTTCATATTTCAAGATAGTCATCTCAATTTCTGAAGAAAAATAATCCGGTGTAATTCAAAAAAAATGGATTCCTGTGAAAACTTCCTTCGAGATCCACAGACATTAAAAAAAAAAGACGGTAAAAATCCCTCTTTGGTACGTAGCCAAAAACAAATGACACTAATAAAATTGTTTTTTAGGTTTTCTGCAGAAATATTCATCCAAACTATGAACTTTATTTTCTACAGAAGGCTTCCTCATCATAGTTTTCATATTTCCTTGAATAAAATACTATCTACTCCCTTGATTTTCTCATCATTCCCACAATTCATCACCCAGATTCCATTCATCCTTATCCCTTCCCCGCTCCTTCCACCTTTATAGCCCATCTATGCTCCCTTTCCTACAGATTGAATGCACTCCCAATATTTCCTACAGATTGAATACACTGTTAATATCCCCTGCATAATTTTTCCATCACATTGCGGATACCCCATCCATAGTATTATGGAACCTTTTTTCGTCACATTTTGGAAACCCTGACTATAGTGTTGCAGAACCCTTTTCTGTCTCATTGCGGAAACCTCGTCCATAGTTTTGCAAAAATGTTTTCTGTCGCATTGCAGAAAAATCCATTCATCATGTTCAAAACCCTCATCTGTCACGCAGTAGAACCTGCATTAGTCATGCATGGGCCCTGCAACAAACCGTCTCTATCACAAGGATCAGCAGGATCCCAGATTTCCATAGCACATAGCACATTGTGGAAACCCTGACTGTAGTGTTGCAGAACCCTTTTCTGTCTCATTGCGGAAACCCCGTCCATAGTTTTGCAAAAATGTTTTCTGTCGCATTGCAGAAAAATCGATTCATCGAGTTCAAAACCCTCATCTGTCACGACTTACCAGGTAATCTCTCAAAAACGGGGTTGTGTTTATTTTGGTTTTGGGGGAGTTAGAGGCATTTCTAAATATAGCCAAAATAATTGAATTAACAGTGGGAAACTTACCAAATTCGGCTTGTAAGTGACTCCACCATCCACAATCTTGTTGTCCAAGTCATCACAGAAAACACCACTACATCAACCCTATTAGGACATGATAACCTAACTTCTTACGACTTAGTTCCTTTTTTTCCTTTTATGCTGAATCGTTAAAAAAACCCAATATCTGAACAAAATTAGACGGAACCTAAGGGAGAACAACAAGCAAAATGCAATGGGAAGACTAATTCAAAGTGAACGGAGAATGCATATATGGTCTATAGGAATAGAGAAGTGAAAACGATCTTTTAGCAGGCAGGATGGTTGAATTATGTTGACAAAATGAAGGGGGGTGATACTGGGATTGCGATGGAGTTTGCTCGAGCATATGAATACGCAGCTACAGAAGAAAGGGGATTGAAGGTTCAAGTGTATGTGGCAACAATTGCAAGGGTTCCAGGGCTATCTGATCAGGAGGGTGAGAAATGGTTTGAAATGTGAGTACTGATGAAGCCACTCTGAAGAATTCCTGGAATCGGGTGAGGAAGTACAAGGAACAAAGAAAGGTACATGGAGGAGATCCCTACCATCACCATGGGACGAAGTGGCTCTTTGCGTTCTCAAATTCATCACATGTGAAAGTCAGTCTTCTTCTTTCTTATCATTTTAAAATTAGTCATTTTAGACATTAAAAGCATATCAACATGCCATATTTCTTGTGGAAATCTTTAAACTTGATGTGTAGAATGGTTAGGAGCATTAGCGATCCATACACCAATTAAGCATACCATGGGACGATTAGATTGTGAGTCGAAGATTCCCTCCGAAAGAAGAATAAGACTTGGGAATTATTCATTGGTATATCTCCAATATCGAGGGCTATACCTAAGAAGGGGAAAATATATCAGTAAACATCTTGAAACCCAAAAAAAAATTCAAAGTACAAAGCGAAGAATAGGATTCCGTAGAATGAAACCCCAAGTAGATCTGAGAGGCCCCGTACAAGGTCAATATTAGCTAATCAAAAAGAAAACGAGAATCTAGAAAGGATATCCAATCAAAAAAAATGAGCTTGATAAGACACTCAGGATTTGGGGAGTACAACAATTAAGGAAGAGGAAGTAGAATTGTAGGACCAGGGAAAAATTCATCACTTGAGAAATAACAAGATGTTGTTAAATTGCTGGAATCGGGAAGCCTAAACTTATATTTGACAAAAACAACTTCATTAAAAAGAAAATAAGGTCGGACGCTGAGAGAATCTCAACACTTCTTGTTGAATAAATATAGGGGGGAATACAATGAACTCAAAATGGATTATAGGAAATTGATGTTGACTCGTTAGGATAAAACCAAATATGTGACGACCCTAAAAAGAAAACTACAGAAACTCGAAGGCCACAATATGGATACTCAGTTGGAAGTTGCAAAATTGGAAGTAAAGCATAACGAAGAAGCAATGGAAAAATTCAATGAATAAGGGGTAGAAATAGCAGATGAGAGGAAAATTCAAATAAATATGAGGAGTTTGAAGAATAAATAGAAAGAGACCAGGAAATTTATGAATACAATCCATCAGATCTTGCCCAAATATTGAAATTGGAAAGTATGGTATCCTAGCTGCAAGCAACAGCAGGCAAGCTAGGGGAACAACTAAATTTGGCCATGGAACAGAAGGAGTGGGATATGCAGAGAATAGCGCCAAAGAAGTTCGCGAAACATGACTATGCCCTCACCACAAGGAGGCTTAGTCAAGAGGTTGACAAATTGAAATTTGAAAAGGAATATATGAATTATGTAGCCCATTCTATGAGAAATCTAAGACCCCCTTCAAATATTTACTCCATTTTTTTAAAGGAGAAACTTATATATTTTAGGTTTGTTGACAATAACAATGGGGTATAATGACCAAATTGAAATAGAGGATCGGTTCATTTTTTCCATTTTAGGAGTAATGACGAGGAACATGACTTTTTATGTGAATTGTACCTACATAATTTAATTATGGTGGATTATGATGACTGGGATCCAAATCCTTATGTAGGGGAATTACAGTTGCGGGAATTTATGTCTTTCATGAGAAACCAACTAAGATGGAATAATGTTGCAACTTTTGTGGAGAGCGTACAATGGAAAGATACTCTTTGGGTAAGGGTTTCTCCCTCACCTGAAAATTTGTTCACAACCAGGAATCAGGTGATCGAAGATCAAGAATTTTTTACACTCCTAGAAACAAACTAGATTAAATTTGTTCATGAATGTAGGAATTGGATTCCTTTTCACAAGTTGGAAGTCTTACTATTTTTGCAAAGAAGGGTCAATTGAATGAGCCCTAAGCTTAAGAGGAAGGATCCCTTCACTATCAAAATGTTTGAAAAGGCCCTGAACATAGTACAGGCTTACCTCAATTGTCTCGATGTGCATAAAACCAAGTGTATTGGGATCCGATCCAATTTCCCTATAAGTTGGTGTCTTGTGGCTAATGGAGAAGACATGAATTTTGGAAAATTATCACAGAACAAAGGGGATTTATATAGTTGTAGAAGGGGGGTACTCTTCGTACAATTGGAGTGAGGAATGTTCAAGCAATTCCCCAAGCATCCTTTTTAGTGGAGCACAATCTTAGTTTGCATGAGGGCATGTAAACCCCTCGGTTTGGGGGAGATGAAGGGTTGTGTATATGGATTTTTTTGTCCTCTTGTTTTTGTCTCCTTTTTGCACTCTTTCAACTAGTTCCTATACCTCTACTAGTATTTTTCACTAAACCTATCAAGTTTTGGAAAAGTAAGAAATGATTATGTTTTCCTTGAGTATTTTATATTTACTAATGATTTGGGTATGGCTATTCTACTATGATATTTCCTAATAAAGAATTGGTGTTATAGGTCTATTGTTGTTAAAGTTTTGGGCCACAAAAATAACATTGAAGATAGTTGTGGAACAAGGTAGATGTTGGAAGGCTAAAAGGCTTGTAGATAAGTCTCAAGTTAATACACAACATGCATACAAAATATCACATGGAATAGAATTTATAGTAATTGGTGTTGATGTATATGTAACTTCGGAATGTATTTTTCTATGTATCTTATGTATTGTAACCCGATGTTTATTCCAGGATGTTTCTATTATGTATTTGAGTCATGTGATCATGCCCCGATGTTCTGATCAGGAGGATTAATAATGTAATCAAGTCATATCAAGTCATTAGGTAAGTCCCCACAGTTTCGGGGCACTTGAGTTATTATACACTAATTAAGGTGTAGACTCGAGTAAGTCATTGTTAGTTGGGCCGACATGATTGAGTGCACTTCAAGTCAACGGAAGAATATAAATAGAGAGTGAAAGACTCTCTATTTATCACTTGTGAAATATATCACTTGCTCTCCCAAGTGTGGCGCACTACTGAAGAAGGAAATTTTGGGACTAGACAGAAGACAGAAGACTACTGCTGTTTTGGGAGATCTCTTACTGTTTTGGTGCTGATTCTATCTCTAAGGAAGTTGCGGGGTTTTCTCCTTTATGGTTTCCCCGAGGAAAACTCTTTGTGTCTCTTGTCTCTTGTGATGTGCTTATGTTTTATTGTTGTGCTTGTTATTCTCTCAGTGAAAAGATCCTAAGATCATAATGCTAGCTTAATGTGATGAAAATCTAACATGGTATCAGAGCTAACCTGAGAAGAAGACATTGTGCAGCTACAAAAACTAGGGCTTCCTAGTTTGTGTATCTTCCTCCATATATTTTCAGCAAAAGTAAGGTGGAACAACTCTCCTCCTTAGGGCGCATCTTTTTGTCGAAGCGGAATTTGATTCCGAGTATTTTCAGTTTCGATGTGGAAATTAGGGCTTTCTACAGAATAGGAATTTTTGAGTGAGACCAGCATAGGGTTATTCTCCTCATCAAAACCGAAGTTTAGAGACCTGGATCAATAAATTTGGTTGGGTGAAACTCCAGGAAAGTCAAACCCTAGTTTGACCCTAAGCTAGGAGAAACCCTAAATACTAAAACTGCTAAGTTTTGGTACAGTCTCTATATTCCGAGATTGGTGAAGTCTCAAAAGATGAAAATTGTAGAGACCAAATATAAAATCCTGATGAAGCCCAAAAATCAAACTCAGATTCGCTGTACTCCAGGAGATATGATCTATCCAAGTTAGGGTTCCAGCTTCTTCCAGAATTCATCCCTAAATATGACATCTGGGGAGATCTACAATATCTTGAGCTACAGAGGTCCAAATGGAATTCCTGAAGATGTTCTAGAAAGGGCACACACTTTAATTTCGGTGGTCCGAATATCAGACTCAGAAGATGAACCTGTGACACGTGGCATTCCGTACAACTTCGCTGTTCTGAACAGTCCTGTAATAGGTCACCTTGGGAAAAGGATCATAAATCCCAAATGGTGAAACTAATTCTGATGAAATGTACGATGTTGGATCAGGGACATGCGAGGTTACCTCAGTGAAAAATTTCAGACACAGAGGATCAGTAATTTCGGAGATATCACAGAAACAGTAACAGGCATTTCTGCAGAAGAAATTGGAAAATTAGGGCTTCCTATTCCGGGAGCTTCCCTCCACTGTTTTCAGAAAATGAGTACATTGGACAGCTCCATTTGAAGAGATCTATCTATTCATCCAATCAAATCTAAAAGATTCCAAGTTTTGAAAATTAGGGTTTTTGTGACAAACCCTAGATCAGCGAACTCCAGGACAAGGACGGACACCTCAAATCGGTAAGATCTAATCCTTTGCTATTTCCATTTGAGGTTCTCATTTCAAAGTGATCTATCACATCAGCTTGATGATAAGCTTGGTGAATTTGACAACTTCCAAGCATAGAAGTATTTTATCTCTCTGGATTGGACACCTACATGAGTATAGAGGTTCCAGTTTCAGAGGGAGACGAGGCCAAAGAAGACATCATGCTCATGCTGCAGAGGATGATGAACCATCCAGAAAGAGACCCAGATATGAAAGTGAAGATTCTTCAAGCAAGGATGAATATGTTCTGATATCAGCTCTCATAGGTAACATTCCTCATGGAAGTGATTATTGGCTTATAGATAATGGAGCTTCCAAACATATGATGGGATTCAAGGAGTCCTTGGTAAGACTGTCAGAACATGAATCACCTCACAAGGTGAAACTAGGAGATGACTACCAATATCCAATAAAAGGTAGTGGGGAATCTTCATACAGGTTAGACTCTGGTAAGTCTCTAACAATGAAAGAAGTATTGTTTGTTCCAGGACTCAAGAAGAACCTTCTCTCCATTTCAGCATTGATGCAAAAGGAATGCGGGTTGCATTCATAGATGGTCAAGTCATCATGTGGCCAAAAGGAAAGACTATCGATGATGCGGTAGTGATTGAAGAACAAGAAGGAGGCTTGTACAAATTGAAGGGTTATCCAGAACAAGCCTTGATCCATGACACAGTAGAGCCAAATGAGCTTTGACATAGAAAGCTTGCACATGTGCATTACAGAGCACTACCTATTGCAAGCAAAGCTGTTGAAGGTCTTCCTGAATTTCAAGCTATTTGAAGGGAAGAACAAAATCAGAATATGACCTAAAGAAACCAGTTGAAGGATGTGAAGATCCAGAATGCAGAGACCATGCAATCATAAGAGTCCCTCAAATCAAGAACAACTTGAAGCCGTAAAAGAAGAAGTGAAGAATGTAGAAGTGGTGATGGCCACCTTGAATGGCCTCCCAGGATCATGGAATTCATGTATTCAAGGAATGTGTTCTAGAAGGAAGTGATTACTTTCAGCAGACTTTGGAAAGAAGAAGAAGCTTGAATCATAAGAAGAGAAGAGAAGATAG